>JAWLRI010000505.1:1199763-1259797 GCA_034781795.1 Crypturellus tataupa
GGTTGGACTAGATGACCTCTAGAGGTCCCTTCCAACCTTAGGCATTCTATGATTCTATGATTCTATGATTCTATGTTGCAAGAAGTGCTATATTCTTTTCTGACTATATTTTGACGTAATCCTTGAGCACAAAGAGCATTCATGTTCAGCTGCACATCCCAAGTTCAAACATAATATACAGTTTCTCTGACAAACAAAACAGCAAGAATCTGAGAAAGCCAAAATCAAATCCAAAAGAAAGTTCAATTTTAAATAAAAACCCAATCATGGAACACTCAGAATTCCTCAGAATTCCTATTTCCCAAATGAATTCTGAACTCGCTTAAAAAAATAGAATGGTAAAAGCATTCAAAAGGGCTGGAAGGGTTAGAAATATATTACCCTCCTTAAGAAGGACCCATTCCAATTAATTTAAAATTTCTATTATTTAAGTTATTTTCACTCTATACCAGAACTTTCTAGCCTTTAGCAATTGCCACATAAACTCATCCCCCTTTTCCAAATGGTTTTTACATATATCCATCTATAAAAATGGCCAGAAGAGATGCTTCCAGTGTGGAAGTCCTCAAGAAAGAAGAATATGCCCTCAATTTTTAACTTAACCATGTGAAATGGTTAAGCAGGAAGCTTAAATTAAAACACAAACAAACAAAAACTTTTAAGAAAATAAACACGCTGTGATACATTTTTTTTCCCAAATAAAGTGTTCAGAAAGAAGAGGATGACAAATTTGAAAGTATGATCCAACTAGCATATATAATGTATGATCTTTTTTCCTCACTTACTGCTCTGTTCTTTATCTTTTCCGCTAAGTTAGCTACCTTCAAGAATGTGGCATTTACGGTAAAAGCATGCCAGAGTTCACTAATTATTTCTGTGATAATCTTAAGAATATCTCTTTTACTAAGCATATTCCTGATGATGCATTTTTTCAAGGTATAGAACAAACTAATTGAATGATATGCTCATAAAACATTTTGAACATGGTACAGAATTCACTTCTACTTAAACATAGAAATACTGGCCTATGGAAGTGTCTAAATTGTTCTAGCAGGGCCATCTCTGAAGGTAGATGATTTTATTTTTCAATCTGATTCAATTTTACCCTTGTTACTGAAACAGTCATTCTGTCATCTGTTTTTGACAATATATCACACAGATATTTACACAGCCTAAATCAGATTGTAACCACTAGAAGTATTTGGAAGACTTCAGCTATGACTAGTAAGATTAGAATCAGATTAGAGTTTTCTAGGGAGCATGCCTTATTCCCACCATAATTTCTAGTACATTGAAAACATTTGTTGTGTTACCAGATCTTTTTTCCCTAAATAACAAGATTACCTTTAGCATGGCCATGTTTAATTCACCTTTACAGTCAACCAGCTGCACCATTGTGCCTCTTGGTTCTTGTTTTCTTGAATTCTTGCTAGCATTGACTGTAAAATATATTTCAAGTGAGATTTTAGATAACAGAAGCAGAATCAAAACATTTTCAGTAATTTGAAAACACACATACTTTTTCTCTCTTTATATTTGGGACACTCAATTTTAAAATAAGTAAACAAGAACAGAAGGCAGATCTGATAATGAGATATTAGAGAAAAAAATGTTTATTTTTTCAATAATGACTCTTTTCACCAACATTTCATATGAATATTGTTTAATATATGATAAATATGTGAATATATAGTTGTTAAAAGTCATACATAGTTGTTAGAAGTGAGAGCATTACACATAAAGCAAGTTGCAGAATAAACTCGCTTTTTTACCACCATTACAAATTACCTTTGCTAATTGACACCATAATTCTTCTTGGCCTCCTCAGACTTCTGCTATCAATAGAATAGACGTATTTTTCCACTTTCTCAGGTATATCATTTATTGTGGCAGAAAGAGAAATAATAAAATGCATTTTGGCTAAGGTTAATTTATTCATAATTTGTTGGTTGCACAGTGGAACCACTGCTAAAGACAGACTCCAGTTAAATATGTCTTCCAATACCTACAACAAAGTTGGAATTAGTTTGAAATGACATATTTTATATTATTATTGCTCAAAGCATATTTTACTTCTATTAATAATGATGTTTATCACCGTACAATAACATTTGTTTACTTATTAGTAATATGCCCTTAGTCATTAGGGAGGAGTTTCTATTTTCCTGTTTTTCAAACAACCCCCTAATAAAACTTGCTAGACCCTCAGTGATGACTTCTCCAGTAGAAGATACATCTATGATATTATAGCTATTCATCTGTGTGGGTTTTAGTTTTTTGCTTTGTCCATTCCTAAAAAAAAACAGGCAAGTAAATCTGTAATTTAGCAACTGCAATTCCAAACAAGCTGTGTTTCTAAAACTGATCCTCCCTGGAAAGTTTAACAAGAAGAAAACTTTTTCTGCCACATAATTCAAGCATATTTCACAGTATCTGTTCATTAATTATCATTCCATTCCTTCTTGATTCTCAGTTATAGTAATAATAATAGTACAAGATAAGAGATAACAGTAGTAATAAATTTAGAAGTAGAAAGTCTAAATCACTTTCTAAAATCATGTTTGTTCAAATCGCAAGTTCAACCACAACTTCTACCCCTGCTATATTAATGGTACTCTCGCAAAGTAAGAGAGAAAGAGCAAAAATTTTTTAAAAAAACAAAGTAATTGGTGAATATGCAATTGACTAAAATGTCAAACAGCTATAAATTATCTGGTTTACAGATCCCCCTCTTTTTTAGAAATGAATTTCAGTCTCTGTCTGAATTAGGACAGACATATGAAGAAAGCCTTGACTGACAAGAATAACGCTAGATGGAGTTTTTGATTTTTTAAGCATGATGAAACCTAAGTTTACTAGCCTGCTTTGTTCAGACAAATCATACATTTACACATAGAAACTTTCCCACCTGAAAAACCTCTTCTCCCTTTAGATAGAGGTAGGACATAAAATTGAATATTTGTGAAATGGTAAATGAAATATTGTTGAGGAAGAAACATTGTTTTCTATTTGCTCCTTTTTACCAGTAACAAGTATATTTCCTGAATGAAATCTCTAACAGTTGCAAGGTAGACAAATACCTGTGAGATAGATACTTCTATCTGGCATAAAAAAAATAGCTCTTGCAGGATGTTCTATTTTTTCTTACCTGTAAATTTGTAACAACCAGGAGAGATTTTGAGGTGTCAAATCTCTGAGAGGCCTGTACAAGGGGAAAAAAAAATAGCATATAATAATATGAACATAAAATGAAACATGGGAGATAACAGAGCAGTGGAGAAGTGCGATGCATTTTTGACTAAAAATTACCAACAATTACTTGGCCTTTTTGGTCTTTTTCTTTCTGAACCCCAGTCCTACACCCAGACCTATCTCTACACCTCTTATACCATTCAGTGGGATACTCCAATGTGAAGCAAGGGAAGAACAGGGAAGAAAGAAAATATGCTTTGATTTTCTGAACTCTAACCATAATTCCTGCACACAGAGCTGTCTTCTATGGTAGTCGCCAATAAATCAAAGTCTAAGCTAATTAACAAGGGAAGTTATTATTACTGTTAAGTTTATGATATAATGTAGGGAGGGGAAGCAAATGTGAAAGCATGCAAGTACATTAGGAATTTGCCTTTCTTCATCAGCCTGAAACTACACTTAGATTAGAAATATTATTTTACTCCATCTACTGGGTGTGACTGGACAATGAAGAGAAATTTGTGTTGTTATCAAAAAGAGGTGGGAATATATGCCTTTTTAAACAATATATAATGACTTTCAGATTTGGGATTTTTGCAGTTTTATGAAGAGAAGAAGGTGTTACAGCTCAAGGATATAGTTTTACAATTTTTACCTTCTTTTGTTCAGTTGGCTTGTAGCCTGCAGGTATTTTCCATGGAATTTTTTCACCACAATTAAGCAAAGACAGTTCATTAAAGGCCTCTGTGAAAAATCCTATATCTGTAAGTACTTTAATCTATGAGAAAATAAGAGATGCTTCCATTTATTTTCTGTTATTCTTTTTGCTCAAAATGTAATGCATTAACAGATAATTTCCATAGAGCTTTAAAACATTTCTTTTGCAGTTCATATTAGGGAATAAATATAAAGAAAAATTAGATTAACTATTAGATTAACTTAATAAAAGAGTGAAAAGCTTGTGAATTGTGTTAATCAGAACTTTTTCTTGGACTACCTTCAAGATTCTTCCTTCAATACATTTAGCTGGGTCCTGACAAACCTTGGAAACAAAGTATTCATACAACGTGAACAGTGGTAAGATCTGTAGGAAAATATCAAGTAATCTAGTCATAAATGTTATAATGTAT
Organism: Crypturellus tataupa; assembly: GCA_034781795.1. Classification (NCBI taxonomy): domain Eukaryota; kingdom Metazoa; phylum Chordata; class Aves; order Tinamiformes; family Tinamidae; genus Crypturellus; species Crypturellus tataupa. The sequence goes on from JAWLRI010000505.1 coordinate 1,204,086, forward strand.
ATAATTACATGTATATTGCAATTATGTCACAAGTATAGAAATAATATAGTAGTACTGCTTTCACTGACAAAAGGCAGAATACCATCACTACTTATTTTATGTTCTAGAAGGATGAATATCTTAAAATGTTCTTCAGTTGGCTACAGCTAGCTCCTAATGCTTTAGTATTATATTCTAAATGGTTCAAAAAGTAGAATGTAAAGTTTTCCCCCAACAGAATGTATTTATTTATTGAAATGGAAAGAATTTCTAAAATGTAATTACTGTTTAGCTTATACATTTTGCTTCATTTTAAAATGCGCCTCAGCTCAGAGAAAGAAACATCATTGTCCCTTCCTTGTCAAATGTATTTTGTTTTTTTTCATAAAATTGCTTAATATTTCAGAATTTGGATTGCAGATGCTTAAGGGAAATATCTTAATTGCATAGATTCAGTTTTCAATCCAAATTTGAAGTGCTTCCAGAAGAAAAGTTTTTTTGAAGTCTTGTTTTTAATAAATCTTGAATCTTTATATATTTGGATTTGACTTAATGCATTAAATCAGCTTAGTGCCCGCCATCCAAAACATTTCTGAACATACACACTGAATATCAGTGGAAATAATGAAGCTCTCTTCTTGCTGAAATTGTAGTTGCATTGACTGTGATCGATGACTTGGTTCTATATAGTCTGCTGGTACAAGTGTATGCTATGTCAAGCTGGCAATCAAATTAAGTGTCCCAGCCTCCAGGTAACTGTCCACTCCTTGACCCTCCACAGTGAGGGCAATTAGGCAAAGCTCAGTAAAAAAGTGTACTCCAGGAAAGCAGGAAAGTTCCAGAAGAAACTGAACTAGCAATGTCTTGCTTACAAAAATAAATAAATAAAGACAACTAACCACCCCTCCATCTCCACCTCCCAACCACTTTCTCTGTTGCCAGCCTCCCTGTTGCCAGTCAAAATATCCTGTCGCCCTTCTTGCCCTAATTGTGGCACTTCTTTGAGTATCTTTCCATAATCAGATTCAGTTCAATAAGGAAGCAAAAAAAAAGTTTTTCTGCTAAGGAGTTTTCTGTCAAGCAGGCAGTTGACTCTTCTCATGGGGGTGTCCAATAGCTACCTGACATGGTATAACAAAATCTACTGAAGCAGACAGGACCAAACAGATTGATAGGCAGAACTGTTCCTTTCCAGTACTACTGAGGTAGTATCTAATGTATCCCAAGCACAGCACTACACCTTTGGAGGAAGCTGGATTACACTGCAAGAGGTGTGTCATTAAATGGAAGAAGGGTTATATGAAAGAAGCTATAAAAAGAGTCCATACAGAGATATCAGAAGGAGAGCTGTGTGTGAGGAGGACTTATTTTTACTGAATGTGAAATCAAATTATTGAAAACATTCTGTACATATTGCATTTAAAGTAATTTTGTGTACAGTATATTTAAAACTGTATGTAATAGAGAATTTCCTCAAAAATGCCTAGGAAAGCCATGTGGACCATGTATTGTTATCAATCTGAATAAATAAGCATGCTATATGTTCTGGAAATTTTAGGTATCAAGCTGTGCCTTTATCTCCCTCAGTGCTGCAAAACCCAATGATGCAAGTATTATGCCAGAGCTTATATTGTATATTTAATATAAAAAACTGAGACTTGATGTCTTATAATTCACTTCCACTTTAAAAAATATATACTTACTGTTAAGTTTTGTTTTGCATAATGTAATTCAAACATAAGGAAATTCAGACTTGCAATTACAGTGGAGATATCAGCTCTGTAGCGATCAGAGAATAAGTCAATGCCAGGAATAAGCATATTTATTTCATATTGTGCATAGTCACAGTCAGACGTGGGATGTGGAAGGGAAGCTCTAAGCAGGGCCTGAAAATGATAATAATGAACTGCTTGTAAAAAGAAACATGCATTAACGAAACAATAAAAAACCTCAACCTCCGAGACTCATAAATGACTTCATAAATGAAATTCAGTCAGTGTCCAAGTGCCCAGATACTTACAGACAAATTTATGAAAATTACTGCATTATATGTGAACTTGATGTAGAGACAAGTATTTCATAGCATGGTCAAAAGAAAAGAAGAAAAAAATTATAAAAGATTCCTCTGTAAGTACTCTGAATATACTGCAAATCTTGAAAATGTGCCAATGGTTCTTCTCTCTGATTTCAAGTCAAAGCATCCCAAATAAATCTCTGGAAGCACTGGAAAAATGCCCACTAAATTAATCAGGTATTCTTGGGACAAATCTCTGATCATCAGACAGAAAGAACTTAATAGTCTGTTCAAATACTTCGAGGATCAAGAAAAATGAAGAGGAAAAATCTGCTGGGAAAATTTGGGGGAAGTATTCAAACACCTATTTTAATCAATCTGAGGATGTCTCATGAAAATCTAGGAAAGCTAGTTTGATTTTACTTACTATTAAATATTTGTTCAGTCACTACCTCAGATGTTACTTCTGGAAAGGACCCTGAAGGTTTACAGCCAGTAAAAGGCACTTTAGCCTTTTCTTTAATGCCCTGAGGTCACTGAGATTTCTGTTACTAACATCAGGAATAGCATTTCATCTCTTCAGATAAAAAACGCTATTACAAGAAAGGCCCACATTCTGCCTACTACTTTCTCTATACCTTTACAAAAATATTTAAGTAACCTCTGAGGCTAATTTTTAGTCAAGAGAGAAAATGTTGTCAGATAAGGCCAGAAATTCAACTATATCTGTTCTGTGAGGAAAAGATAAAAGCAAAAACTGAGGACAGAGCTCTGTGTATCACCCAATCTGCCTGCCAGCCTCTCTACTCCTCAGACCAAACCATGAAAAAGTTAGCAGAAAAAGTTAGCAGAAAAAGTTTGTTAGCTACTAAAACCAACGTAACTTAAATGAGTTTAAAGGGAATAACTTTAAACAGGAAGAACATTTAATTCTGTTTCTGAAGTTAGATATTCCTTCCTAAATGTGTTTATCTTGTCATAATTAGCAATGATACACTGGAGAATATCTACTTTCATATTCAGATCTGAGATATTAACCAGCCTAAAGTATATACCAGAGGAGGAATTTAAATTAGGTTATAAAAGAGCTTTCCAAATAGAGCAACAAATTATGGACTTGAACTTGGCAAGGTGCTGTGACAGTAACTAATTATATTTTTCAAGATTCTCAGCCAGCAAGCTCCTATCCCAATTAATATCAGACCCACTTCAGTCAGTCACAATTACTTCTACCATTATTCAAGTGTAACAAATGGTTACTGCTAATTCTGTCACAAGAAGGAATCAAAATGGTTCAGCTTTGCAGCTGGACCAATTATCCTGCTTGCAGCTACTCAGAACTCAGTTAGCTCTGTTTCCCCAACTTGTTCTCTCTTTGCTGACATTAACAAGAACTTAAATGTGCCAGGGCTCAGCTCACTCCAGCACAACCACAGAAGCATGAGGAGGGGGTTGCTATTGTTGATGCTGTCCAGCTCTTCCTGAGAGAACACCTCAAGGGAAGAAAAATGTATTTTCCTGCCATTTTTTTAGCCATCTTCACTTCTAAGTATTTCATTTCTCTCAAAGAAAACTAGCCTCCTATTGAAGTGATAATTTTCAGGCTATAATACAGGAATGATGTTAAAAAACAGAATAAATACAATCTAATGTGCATAAATTGTCAGATCCCTCTGATCTGCAGTCCTCCTTTATAATCAAAATAAAAAGAAATATTTTAACAGACTGCTATTGAGATTTAAATCTAAAAGCATTCTGTCAACTTCATGAATTCTAACTGAAATTTTATTCTTACCTTAAAGAGTAGAGCAGAAAAATAGCAGCACTTAGCTCTTAATCTCATCTTTGATGTTATGATATACCTGAAGTACAGCAAACAGTAAGAAATGTGAATGTGTCTATTGATTTAAATTACTTAAACTCTTTTTCTATATCTAGTGTAATAATGATACTAACTAGATGTTTTCCACATTTAAGAATAATTGCCTGTACTATAGAATGCTGCTAAACCTTCGGAGGAAAAGGATCACTTGACCAAAAGTACATCTAGACAGAGAGAAGTGTCTAGATTCCTTTTGTAGTTAAGGGAGAGAAACAGGCAATGGTAATGGGCAAATCCTCTGAGCAACAATATTATAAACATCCTTGAATCTGCATTTTAACATAACAGGCTTAGTTCCTCTGGAAAGAGCAGCTCAAGAGAAAGGAATCTAATGATCCAGATCAGATCCGAGTAGAAAAGATCTGCCCGAGGGAGAAGCTGAGAAGAGAGCTCCCTGCAGATCCCTAGCAGGAACTGGAATGGACATATTAGAAGTAAAGACACAGCAGACAGCACAGCAAACATGGGCTGCAAGCTCATATGAAAATAGTTCCTTCTTCTCAGTTAAGATAGTTTGCTCAGATGAAACTCTGCCCTTTCATGGCTACTACTGATTTAGAGTGAAGTTTTCTATTTTGTACATTTTATGTATTGTAAACTGTAACAGCGCACAATAACATCCATAGTGTTTCACCAGCCAGCAAGCAGTAGTGTGTTGTAATACTTATGGATGGTAGTCTTTCATAGAGTAATTCAAATTTTATTTAGTTATAACTCACCAGAAAATGAGCATGTTAGGTGGGCAATCTGCCCTCAAGAAACATTAATATGTAAAATGCACAGTGATTTGCAAGATGTGATATTTCAATGGAAAACCAATATGACCATAAAATGCCCATGCTTACATTTTTTGATAATTTTGTTTTACCTCAAGGATCTCTCAATGGGTAAAATACAATCAAAGATGAGTGCTATAAAAAAAGAGAATTCAAACAATATTCTCCAAAAGAGCTGCTTTCCTCCTGAAAGGAAGTCTCTTGGGTAAGTCTTTAACAGTTCTGTAGTGTTTTAAAGTAAAATTCAAGATATCTAATGTCCCGGATGGACATTTCTTCAAAAAGATATTTCTTTTAAAATATAAATTTAATATATTAAATAAATTATATATAAATATATAAAAATAATATGTGCATGCACATGTGCACACATATACACACACATACACATACACACACACAAATACTTACTGGGCTATCTTAGCTGCTAAAACTGCTGCATGTAAACATCCCCAAATTCCAGCTTGAGAAAGAAATTTCTGACTTATATCAGTAGATCTTCCATCTGTAAGACAGTCTGTAGCATTTTTTGAAATACCTAATTCCTGCCAGTTGTTAAGAGCATCAGCAATGTTGAGTGTTCCATCAAGGGCTTGACACCAATATTTAAAAGCAGCTCTGTGACACATAAAAATCATACTCATCATATTGCTGACATTTTCCAAAGTGGGTGATAAGACGGATTTTATATTATCTTTATTGTCTGAGTTACAACTAATTCTGATTAGGTCAAAAATTGAAATATCCTTTCTACAACATAAAACATACAATCTTGGGGAAATTTATTAAGAGTAAACTGTCAGATGATAAATATTACTTCCTAAAACTGCATAACGATGCTTAAGGTTACAATGAGATAGCAGTAAATAATAAACCCTTTCAATATAATGTCTCTCAAAATATAGCCAATACTGAGATATATGAAGTTACATAGATCTAACCACAGCACATGAACTTACAAGAGAGCTTAGTCTATACGAGCATCAAATAAAAAAATTAAACCATTTTGTTTAAATCCAGTATTTATGTACCTTTTGTTTCCAGCATAGAAGTGAAGATTTCCAAGTTCATGTAGAGCCTGAACCTTGAGGTCTCTCTGGTTGTTTATTTCAAGGATTCCTGTCATTTATTTTTTAAAGAATTAGGAAAAAATATCATATTAAAATCAATTGCTGAATCTTAAACAAATTCTGCATGAGAAGTTCATGTATATTCATATGTAATTCAATGTGTAAGATTTTTTGGAAGATTCAAAAGATGCATATTTTACCTTTGACTGGACAAGTTCCTACCTCATTTCTCTAACTCTAAAAACAAGAGCAGAATGTATTCATGGATCTGTTTACTTTCACTGTTGCTTTTTATTCCCCACCTTCCCAAATTTCTTCCTTATCCAGAGAAAAATGGGGAAGCATGCCATTGACCAAAGCCCTGCTAAAGAACACTGCCTGGATACGGCCCAGTATTGTTGCCTCTAGCTCATTTCCGCATCCCTTACTTCAGATAAAACTGCTTAAAACATCTGTTGACTTGCTGCTTTTGGACTACTTTGTCACAGAACAAAATAGGTAGCAGCACTGAACTATAAATATACGAGTAAAGCCAAATGAGAATGCAAGATGGAAAACAAACAACTACGTCTCATATTCAAATGCACAGAATCTGAAAGCTCGGTTTCTTGGTAGTGGGGCAGACGTAGAGGGAAATCATGGAATAAAAATGACTGTTAAACATGACAGCAGATTTTTGATTTGAGAGTAATTGCTATTACTCCACTAAATAAAAGATTTTTCATAAGAGGATATAACTTTCATAATAAAAGATTTTTCATAAGTGGAGATAATTTTTCAAAAGAGGAGATAACTGCAAAGGACAAACTATAACTGCAATAACTGCAAAAATCAAACTATTGGCTTGTTTAGTATCTAAGGTAGACAAAAAGGTTATGTATTTCCAGAGAGCGCCAACCAGAGAGCCCCCCATCACACCGAGGAAAATAACAGTAGAGTGAACAGACATGAACACAAGTAGAATGTTAGATGTTTTCTGGCAAGATAAATTTATAAATAATTTACCAATTGTTTTTTCGTAGGAAGAAATAATGACTGAAAGCTGGGACTGTGGTATTGGTTTTCTCTCAACCATACTGGAGAAATCAAAATTTTCTTGAGAAAGGTCACATGGAGTTGGCAGAAATGTCAGCTCAGCTCCTACACTGAATTTCAGCCTTCTTTTTGAAGAGATCTGACTGACCGTTCTTCCAACATTTTCTAAATCAGAAAAGCAATTTACAATTAGTTAGAATTACTAATTAGTTTAGAATAACATTGCATAAAGAAAAAGTAAACATGTTTCCTATGTGCTCTCCTTTAATTTGATTTTCTATGCCATGATTCTGTTTGTGTGTCTCCTTTTAATTGGACCCACTGGTCATAACTCATTGCTCAACTCAGCCAAATAAAAATATGTGCCCACAGAGGGGAAAAAAAAGCTTAGCAAGAGTTGCCAGTCAGTCCTGTGACTGATTTTTAGCTGCAGAGATGACAAGATATTAAGCATCAGAATACCCAACATGGTAAAAATACTTACAAGTCACACAATTGTACGAAAAAAAAAAAACTGTCACCCAATCATGAGACACAGATCATAAGAAATTAGGCTTACAGATTGTGCTTAGAGAACCTTCTTATACTATTTTATTAGAAATCAGAAAATTTGAAATTAGAAAGAAACAAAATACAAACAATCTGATATTATTAGCATTGGGTTATATATTTTTGCTCAATCAGAATTCAAATATTTTCTAAATTCTTAACAGTAACTAAATCTTGATTAACAAAAAGTCTCTTTTGCTGTTTCTTATTTTAACTGCATATATGCTATACTGTTAATTGAAGAACACCTCAATGAATAAACTCACCTTGTGTGTGTGCAAGAAATAATGAAAGTAGTTTTCTGCTGTGTCTCAGTGCTCTGCTGTGATATTTAGATTTTTCTAGCGTTTCTCTAAAACATTTCAGTGTGTCATTCACATCAAGGGGTACATAAACTAGGTATTTTGCTTGAGTGCAATCTAGAAGGAATTAATTATGGAGAAAAAAATCATGATACAAATATATACTTCTTAGCAAAACTTCTGTCCCCTTTTTGTTCATTTGGGTTTTTCTATTGACTCTATAAATGACAGTGCAGCTTTGCAATAACTTTCGGATATTTTTTTGGTTAGTCAACACTGTTCTCAGAAAGCGACCAAGTGTATATATCATGCCGTAGGCCATGAGGCATTTGAATGACATCTGCTTTTTTCTACTCTCAGATCCAGTTTGAATCTGTTTAGAAAGGTCTTCAGAACATTACTATCCATTAAAAATATCAAGGCCTCTTCAGAATAATACTCGGAAGAGAACTGAATTTATAAAAAGAAACAGATTATAGCAACAGAAATACAGAAACAGTCTTACAACAGGAATGAAAGTGAAAAATAAAATACCGAGTATGAAGAAAAAGAAAGCTTTTTAAAGAAAAAGAACTCACTATATTGAAATGTGCTATGACCAATATAATAATTCTTTGTCGTAGAAGAGGAAAAACATCCAGGAAAGATCTTTTCACAAGGTGAATGGATAAGAGGCAGCTGATTCCCTATGTAGTTTCTGCAGCTCATCTGAAAAGGAAGTTTTGTTTAATGATCATTGAACGATATTCAGAAAATATCAAAATGTTTGATGCTTAAATATTTAAAGACATAGTCATGCCAAAATAAGAGAGATTTAATTTTCAAGATGCCAGTCGCCCCTAATGAGCAGTCAACTCCATAAATGGTGAAATATTGAAAATACCTAAATATTGGATCTATCATATAAATCCTTGGATGTGAAATAATATGTGTCACTTTTTCGGCACAAAGTTGGAAAACACAAGGTCAAGATTATCGATGAATTGAATCTAAATCCCCTGCTATGCTGATGTAATGCAGAATTGATCCATCAGCCTCACTAATGCTATAGCATTCACCTATGCAGGAAATCTAGATAAATGCATGCTTGCAAAGAATCTCTAAGTCTAAGCATGCCTAAGGGGTACACTGCCTATAAAGCACAAGGTAGTGTTATATACTAACATCCTAAATAACTACAAGCAAACAAAAGAATCAGTCAGCCTTGTCAGAGAAGCAAATTTTCAAATATATCCATGCTCTCAACAGGGCTATGTCAGCATTGCAGTTAGTCATACTAATGTAGCTACATGGCTTCAGAATGAACATATTCTATGCAGAGCTAGTTTTCATGCCTCTGAGTGGCATTGCACTGTGAAACGTAGCCACAGCCTCCCAATTTCCAGTCCTTTGCTGTCTTTTTTGAATGATACTTATTCCTATTAACTAATACTAGTTTTTATTCCATAAATTGAGACGACTTTCCAAATTCTGATTACTTCTCCATATTGCTCAGATGACTGTGGTATGTGGCAGTTTGTCACACTACCCTTATTTTAGGTAAAAAACTATGTTATGAATGATGGAGACTAAAAGAACTCAGCAGAAAATAGCCTCCCACAAGATATGGCAAATCAGTTGTACTCTACAAGCCCTGAGCGTATTCCAAGTTTCCAAGGCAGTATACAGCAGTTTGCTGTTCCTGGGAGAGACAGAGGTTCCTGAATCCCAATCAAGTTCAGAACTATACTGAAATATAAATCCCATTTTTTCTACCTCCTTAAAATCCTGGGCTGCTTAATAAACAATAAGGTTAAACTATCTACTACACACTTGATTTTAGCAGAACTTCTTAGAAATAAATTTTATATTAAAAATCCTATTTTTAATAGGCTATCCTATAAAAATTTTGCCACTGGCAAAATTTGCTTAATGAGCTCAATTTGTTTAATGTTGACGTTTTAGAGAAAAATTCCAACAAACAAATAAAGCAATCTTTGCATTTAAGTTTAATCAATCATAAAAATTGCCACATATCCAAATAAATGTTTTAAATGGCTTAAAACATTGGCATCAGAAATTAATTAAAATTAGACTGAAGCTCATAATACGAGCAATAATGCAAGGGTGAAAGAAATTGTCTTTGGGCGCTGAAGGCCAAACCTCTGTTTTGCTGGAATTGTGTCATATATGCCATTACATACATTTCAATCAATTCTGGTCATTAATTTCGTATTATGAATTACTATTTGTAAACACTATGAAAAACTATATTAACCTAATTCTCAATTTAGATTACAATAAGATTACAAAAAATAAATCTGTGGTTCACCTTATCTATATTATCAGTCAGATATTTTATGAAATGTGATTTAGGGTTATGAAGGCCACTGAATTCTTGTATCCTTCCTATCAGCTGCCTCTGAGCATACACCAATAGTGGACTCACTTGTTCTGTGTATCTCTCACTGAAAAAAAAAACAAAATATAAACAAAATATAATTGTAAATCAAAATAACAATATCTTTAACTACAAAACATTAGTTTCTTTTTTGTTGTTGTTGTTGCTGTTAGAGTTTATGTAACTTACTGTGTAAATATGTTAAATTGTACAGCTATGTGTACCAGTGCTTCCCACTTCTTCATTTGATATAACAGTTCGATTGTTTTAAGGATCAGATTACATATCCACCTCAAATCAATCAAATTCACATCATCCAGAGGAGACTGTGGGTGGAGACTAGAACCACCATTCTCATCAGCAATACCTCCTAAGCAACTAGGAATGCAGAAATCTCCTTCAGGATCCATAACCTACAATGAAGAAAAATAATGCTACCTGTTACTGTCAAACTTGTTTTTAGGAGAAATGAAATTATAAAGATTAGAAAGTACAGTGTTTCTCCAAAACTGACTTACAGAAGACAACTTGATATCAAAATGAAATGCAATAGCAAGAAAGTTATCTCTATTGAGAATGTAATCATGAGTGTGCTGTCTTTATAAAAATACATTTTTACCTTAAGAGAATTGCTTGATTGTAGGTCAGTTATCATATCAATGATCATGTCTGAGGCCAAATAAAATGGCAGCCAGATGGTGTCCCTAACAAAATCTCTGGTAAAGGAAAATGCACCTGGATGGGAATGTGAATGTTTAGTCATCAATTGTGCTTCTTGAGCATAGTTCCAAAGTTCTCGGCAAGCATTTTGAAGCAATGTCCAGTGGCCACCACGATGAGCAAGAACCTGTGTATAACATTCAAAATATAGCTATATTTACTCTATATTTAAGCTTAGAGAAAACATTATAAAATCCTATAAAATCCTAATTTGAAAATTTTCTTAGAAGCCCTAACAATTTACTGATTTTTTTTTATTTGTTTCTTCTGGTGTGAGAACAATTTATAAACAACAAAAAAAATAAACACCACCTATAAACATGTTTGAACTTGTTTTTAGGAGGGTTTATGGGAAGAATGGTCAGCCTATATTTCAAACTCCAATCTTTTTTTACCATGGCATCTATCAAAGACCTGTAAAGAAGCAGGCCTGGAGGTGTTTTGGGAAAGATTTAGAAGACACCGGAAGGAAAGACAGACTGAAAAAAAAAACTCAAATAACTAAACATTTGATTGAAATGTTTAGTAATAAGTATTTAATAAAATGTATTTTACCACTGCTCTTCTTAAATGCAGAAATATTTTTTTAAAATGGTCTGAAAACGTAGTTTTTGTCGGAAACCGGTCATACTCTTTGGGGGAAAATGAGATGGATATTTCTGACTCATTTGTCGTTTGAGTTTGAGGAGTATCTGTCTCACTTGATTTAGAGCTGTGCTCAGAAGTTTTAGCTGTATCTGAAGACAAAAAGGTCACTGGTTAGAAATGAGTTAAAGTTCTCAAAAACATAAAAAAAAAGGAAGTATTATTGGTCAGCTAAGATTTTTCAGTGGCACCCAAACACTCTAATGTTATGAAATACCATATCATATTTTATAAGATTATGATATTTAAAATAAAAGATGCCTATGCTTACGCAGCAGGAGAGGTAGAGATTAAAAAAAAAAAAAAAAAGTAACAGTTTAAGTAAAATGGCACAAAAGAGTTTCCAGAATTTTCAGTAAGAAACATTCTCAGTGGGAGAGGATTTATGGTGGAAGGATAAAATAATATCTGAGCTAAAGAAAAATTTTATTTCAAGCTGAACAGCATTTGAATGGGATGACAAACTACAAGCTTCACAAAAATTCTTTCATTTAAAATTGTTACAACAGTGAGAAAAAAAGAAACGGGTTTTTCATTTGTTTTCAGCGAATCTCCATTCTGAGTGACTTGTAAACTTCATGAGGAAGGGAAGGGTAGAACTATGACTATGCTGCTGCAAAAAAACCCACTGAGTTCACCAGGTAGTTTTGTCACATGTCCTTAAAACAGCAAGCTTAGGGTTGAGCCCTACCTAAGCAAGTCCTAAACAGAGTGTCTGGGCACCAAAAACCACATAAGAAAAGAAATTATTCTAATAAAAAAAAAAAAAAAAAAAAAAAAGATAAGAATAAACTTTGTTCAATAATCTAAGATGGACCAGGAAATTATTGACGAGTTAGGAAATCTAAAAGAAATTACAGAATAGATAATAATCACAGAAATTGATAAATATTATGATTGAATTTAGAATATTCTAGAATATTATCATATTAATACAACTAGTTGTACTGTCTAACAGTGCTACATAAGGTAATAAAAGAAAAGCTAAGTTAAATCTGATTCCATTTGTGTAACCGTTAAAAATTCTTACAAGTTTTTTTTTTGATCATTTCTGAATGTGTCTTCTTAAGGAGAAGAGGACTTGGTGTTATATTATCCTCCATGACTTCTCTCACCACTACGATGCCAGAATAACTTAATGAGAATATTTCAGGATCCAGTATATTGTAACTACAGAATGAAAGAAAAAAAGAAAGCATGAAAAAGCAGGTATAACTTTAAAAAGATATTTTTTATATATAAACACAAAAATCAGTTTGTCAAAAGCCATTTCCCTATTTTAAGAAAAAGAATACTTGAGTGATCAGTCAAAAAAGTGCATGTTACCTGTCATATGATGGAAGACAAAATGTAAACATAGTAAATTCATTTGCATGTAGAAGCTGAACTAGTCATATGACAAACTCACTGGTGATATTCTCATTTAAATCTGTTAGCATGAACGGTACAGTATATTAATAAGAATCACTGATAATGCAATAAGATATACCTGTTGTGATGCTGTGAAACACAAATTCCATTATCATATTGCTCTCCCAACTTCTTCTTAAACAAGTTATAGTGTGCAACTGCCATAAAAATATTCATCTGAGACCTCCAGGGCATCTCCTCAATACATGCTTGATGAAACTTCCTTCGATTTAAGTAACTAGTCACAAGTGGTTTCAGGAATACCATCAAGGTGTGACGAGCTACCTTTTGTAGCTCCTCTCTGTGTTGCCTAAATCAAAATAAATATCTACTATGTATATAAATCAAAATATAAAATAATGAAACTACTTTTCAAAGGTCTAGAAAATAAAATAATGATAAAGACTCACAGAAGAATCTCATTATATATCCAAAGTCTTGTACTAATTCAGAAGCATATTATAGATCTCTAGCAATAGGATATTAATTGCAGTGTGGAAGATATTTACAGCAACTGCTTTCAGAGGCAGTTATGTTTTCTCTCTTTAAGCACATTTATCACACACTAAATCCCACCTTACATTTTACTGACTTCCATAAAATATTATTCTTAGTAAAGACAAAAAAAATCTAGTTGTATGCTTTGAGGTACTCGTACCTGAATCCTCCAAATAAATCATTTTAGCAAGTAAAGTGTGATTTACACAAGGGACAGAGGATCAACTATTATGCTGTAAGCTTAAATCATTCTTTTTGCTGTTTTATTTTGGTAGCAAATTGTCATCTATGTGACAAAGACATTTACATTCAAATATATATGTTTGCCTTGAAATTTCAGCCATAGATTTTGTTCCATGGTTCTCTGTCAGATTAAAGAATTCTCAATTACTTTGTATTTTCTATCTATGGAGATGCATCCAATACTGTAGTCAAATCACCTTTCAATTTTCTTTTTGAAAAACTAGAAACTTTGCCTTTTATATTTCCAATTTTTTCCTGCCAGTTTTGACATCAGCATGTTAGTAGAACAGTATACCATATATATATATAGTATTACTTATTACTGTTCTCTCTATATAATATAGAAAATTATATATTCTATTGCTCTAGTATATATACTATATATGCACTATAGTATATATACTATAGTAGTATATAGTATATACTATTTATTATACTAGTATAGTATTTACCATATACTATATATACACCATACAGTTGAAGTCAATATTTGGAAGACCATGCATAAAAGACTTTATTCCAGGCCTTCATTTAAAGCACTTTGAGAATCAGTTATGTGATTGCCTACAATCAGATAATATTTCTAGTCTTCTACTTGCTACTTACTGGAGCTTGGCTAAGTATGTTTAGCTATCAGAGAAATGAAATAATGAAAGAAGTTTCGGTGGTTGTATGAAGAATGTTTTCTGAAAGCTAGAGTAAAAAGCCTAGCAAAAAGATGATAAAAATTGCTCTAAAAAATAATCCTGATCTGATACAAATTAAAAAAATCTTTTTTTGATGTATAGCAGCCGAAGTTCCCTAGCAGTTTGAAATGCACAAGACAGCTTACACCATAGTGAATTAACATGCTCAAGCTAAAATAACTGAAATATATGGTCATGAATTATTAATACAAAGACCTCAAAATCTTCTATAGATATTTGCTGCTATTGCTGTTAAATGAATTTTGTGCACTGAACTGGAAGCATATTTTATATCAAAACAAAACAGAAAAGTGAATGAACTGTATACCTCTTGGCATAACGAAATCCAGATGAAGACATTCCTTTCATACAAGTTTAGAAAAAAATACATATACACTTAATTGGAAACTAAATTTCAAAAAAATATTTGGTTCTGTGAGTGATCCTGATGACATAAGTTCATTTACCTTCGTGCTTCTGGATATTTCATTATGTTTGGATATTTCATCAAATACTGTCTAAGAGTCTGTGCTTTTTTAACAGGGCTACAAACGTCTTTTCTTGGTATCTTCAAAGGTGATGTCTCTAGTTTCTTAGAAGGTGAGATCTCCAAGCTCTTTAAAAAAAATCTTCCATTAAAATCTTAAATATACTACAAATATTTAATCTAAATGATTAGTTACTTAAGAAAAGAACCTATTTTTTCTACACGGGAAAAGAAAATTCAGAACTGCTTGTCAAAATCTGATAGCAAAAGAAGTATGTAGCATTTCTTTACTTTTTTTTTTTTCTGAAAGAGATATGTCAAATGCCCAACAAGACTGAGAAGCCAACCAGGCATCAAAATATTTCTTCTGTATATCAGTGTTCTCTATTTACAAAAATATGATCATTCTTTTCTTATTATTTTAAATGCTAAAACTTTGCAATGGAAAATCAGACACAGAAACCTCTTTCCCTAGACTGTCTCTAAGAAAGCACCATTCTAACATTACTAAAGAGTTCTGAGGGAAAAAAACTCCTCATGAAAAAGAACACAAATCTATTAAGACACTTCTTACCTTGGAATAAAATTGTAAATAAATGCAGAATTTCATTTAAAATTTAAACAGAATTATAAACAAAAGAATTATAAACAAAAATCATTTATTCTTCAATTATCTACATAGGGAGTATGAACAGCCACACATGAAAATGCGCAAGTATAACAAATTGATGTCTAAATGCCTAAACCAATCACTTCTTCATAATGTGATAGTACTCAGGGGCAATTCACACTAATCTGTGAGTTTTTCTAAAGTGAGTTGATGAAAAGTAAGGCTTCATTAATCTTGAAATTCGTTACTCTACTCATTATCTTGAACAACCTACAAATGTTGGCCTTTAAAATATCTCCAACATCAACTTTTTTGTGTGTCTCCATCTGTAATTTCTAGGAAACAGCTTTTAAAAAATTACTGTTTTGTAATGACATACATGACTTCTCAACAGTAACAACTCACTCTATGGAAGTCCAGAAAAGCTGAAGCGGGCCTCTTCAGGCTTTCATGAACAGAGAGAAAACTTGTTTCTCGTCTTAAAGTTCCTTCAACAGAGAGAAAGTGTTCATTCCTCCTGACAAAAAAACAATAATGTTATATTCACTAAATATCCGTCCTTTCATTTTTCTCCCTACAAAGGAGTGTTCATTTGCAAGATTCCTTATTCAAATCTTAATGTATAGGTAACAACAATCTCACTTTCCTTACTTCTAGTAAAACTAAGCAGTTTGCTATATTACCCAAGTTCTGTGGAAAACTGCGGAGAATTTATGTGCTTACAGTCCTTTTGGTCTTCTATAACAACATTTCCCCACAACATATATCCCTTTTTATGATCACTTGCCTTTCAGATTACAGGAATACTCTTGGGCTTTTTAAATGGTATTAAATTTCTTTGTTCTTATTTTAGGTAAGTGACTACAACTGGCTTCCACTTATGTTTTCAGTATTAGTTAATTAGTTCTTCTTGGATTTTTTTTAATGTCTCCTGTATTTGAGAACTGGCACCTACACTGCCATACATTACTCTTCTGTAGCAATACATCATATTTTAATGAAGATTCATTTTTTTTCTAGAAAAATGATGTCTCTTTATGTGTTTCTAGAAATTTATGCACAGTTATTTAACCACTACATATAGTTACATAATACATTAAGTATTAGCACTAAATTTTGCCATTAACATCCTTAAATGAAAACCCCAGTATACACAGTTCTGGATCATTCATGGTAAAATATGCTTTATTTTATCATCATTATCTATCTTTTAAAAGAATTTCTTCTTTTTTGACAATGAAGTAGTCCCTGATGAGTTTCATTTTGATTTAATTCAATACATTTTTCTGAGTTCCCTCTTAGAAAACAGAGGAAATGCTACTATCACACTGTCTCATAATAATGTGCTTAGTGGCCAAATAACAAAGCAATGTCTGTGAAAGGGACCAGCTTGAGCACAGAAAGGTTGATGACAGACAGGAGTTTTGAAGTAGTCAAGGAAGAGATATCCTCATGTAATAATGTCACAACGAATCACTTCTGCAATTATATAATCCTCTGTGTTCACAGGACTTCTGCAGGACTTTGGACGGGACTCCTACCCAGTACAGTCTACAGGTTCTGCTATAACTGAGACACTGATGAACCTAAGCAGCAGTTTTTGGATGCTACTATAATAGACACTTACAGTTCTAAGTAATGTTCTGCATTTTCTGCCCACTCCAGAGATTTTTGAAACTTCTCTTCATTCAGGAGTTTGTGCAAAACTTGAACAAAGTACTCAAGAAAACGTGATTTCTTTCTGAATTTCATCACTGCAATAAGTAAAGTACACAGTTACCACTTTTTTTTTGCATTTATGCTGTGAACGTTTTCTGAATTCAGCTAATCTTTATGTTATGTTGCATGCCGTTAAAGAAAATATTGATACCAAAATCAGATAGATGTCATGAAATACAAAAACAGTTGCCAAATATTTCTGCTTGTTACCTGGTTTCTAGAATTTCACTCTATACTCCTAGAATGGCAAACATTCCAGGGCCTAAAGAATCCATTTTAGAACTATTTTTATATCATATTATAACCAAATTCAACCTCAGCTGAATATCAGTACATGTACAACTGCCTGAAAAAAAATGAAAAAAATTAAAAAGCAAGGATAAACAACATAACTGAGTTCTATTCACTTAGGCTGCTCTTCTCAGTAACACTCACATTAGTACAGAGGCATCACATAGCTGGCACAAAGTGTTTCAGAAACACTAGTGTTTTTGAAATCAGGATTCTTTTACCATTTTCTCTCTCAGTAACATAATTTAACGTGGAAATTGAATATCTCAGTTTAAAAAGGAAAGGTCACTGCAAATGTGACAATTTTCAACAAAATGAGCTCATTTTCAAGTTTATTAGAAAATGAATCAAATTTCATTTAAAATTTTAACATTTAAAAAATTTAGTATAGATATCTAAAATAATTTGTTTCAAGTATTTCATACACTTCAAAACATTACTATATTAAGGAATTCTTTAAAATTCCTTGGTGTACTTGATGATTTTTACAGATGAAATCAAGATGAAGAAAAAGTCTCCAAGAGCTTATTGTAAACAATAAGTATATTCAAAATGCTTTATTGGCAACTTTCGAAACTCAAGAAGCCTTTAAAAAATCCCCATTATCCTACCTTCTCGATAAGCATTCTTTGTTGCCCAACATGAAATTATAGGGTAGAGGAACAAAGGATCTTCCTGTCCTGTAAGCTCTGATGAGGGTACTACATCAAAAAACAAAACAAAATCTATTATGGCCAGTAGTGATAGCATACAATGGGCTCACCTGTAATCATAATTGAAGACTAGAAAAAAAGCATCTTTAGACAAAAAGTTTGCTATTAAATCTCTCATTTTCACCCACACAAACATTGAAAAGTTTTCTTTTATGCTCTCTTTAGAAGCTCTGCAGCTTTAGTAATGAAGAGCTTAAGGATGTAACCAATAAACTCTCAATGAGCAAGGTATTTGGAGCCTATCAAAGTTCTAATATTTATTAGATCTCATATAAACCATCTGTGGAGGAGGATGTGCAGTAGGGAAATGTCCAAAAATGGTACTTAAAGATAAGCAACATGAATTAAACTCATGATGCTACTAGTCACTGGTGCTTACTATATGGAGATATATACCTGTTCACTCTATGGACATCCTGAGTAGCTAAACATGCATTCATACTGTTCACCTAAATATTTACATAAATATATAATATATATAAATGTAGGTGAATAAGATAGATACATATATAGCGGAACAATAAATTGCATTTAAGCCTCTGACAGCTAAACACCACTGTGCTACCAGTTTATGAACACCAGAACAATGTGATGTACTATTTCCTATTTTGCTTTAATAGAGAAGCATGACCAAAAAAATCTTGTGCTGAGTCAATACGTTTTAACAGCTCACCCTACAAGTGTATGCATCATCCTAAACCCCTTGAAAGTATTTGTAATAACAGTTTTAAGCTTTGTTACTGGCTATGCATGGTCTCAGAAGATTCCTTTATCAGTTTGTACTAAGTTCTTAATCTGAGCAACTAACCCTTTTCCCCCTCAGAAATTATGAAAAGTCTTTTTTTTTCTGCTGCAAAGTTATTTTCATGTACGTATCCATTTATTAATTTTGCGGAAATACTCTTGAAACGTATTGACAAATATCCTATTTTAGCAACAGAGCAAGGCTTCAGCAGAAAAATATTTTTGAATTACAGAAAATGTGTTCTTCTCTGATTAACCATTAATTTTCTATTAAGTATAAATGGAACATAATTCCATTAAATAATCAATATAATTTTCATATAACTCACAGAAATCATTCGACCTGTAACTTGTTCTACATGGATGCAGGCATCCATATCAGCAGAAAAAAACAAAAGTATCAGAACACAGACGAATGGAATTTGTGTCATATTTTTTTTCCTATGGTACAGAAATCACTTTGACTTTGGGGACATGTACATATATATATACACGCACAAATGCATACACATATGTGGTAGACAAGTAGTTGTGTGTCCCTGTAGCAAAGGCCAATTGCATACTGGCTTTATGAGAAAGAGTATAGCTAGTAGGGCAAAGGAAGTGGTTATTTTCCTCTGTCCAGCACTTCTGAGATGACATCTAGACTACCATGTTCAGTTTTGGACTCCCTACCAGCAGACACTGGGATATTGGAATAAATCCAGTAGACGGTCACCAGAATAATTAGGACCTGGAGCATGTGACATGCAAAAAGAGGCTGAAAGTACTGAATTTATTCAGCCTTAAGAAGAAACAGTGAAGGGGAGATCTTAGCACAGTCAAAACGGCCCAATGCAGGGAACAGAAGAGCTGAAGCCATTCCTCATAGATGCACAAGAACCAAAGGACACAAGCTAGAAACCACTGAAATTTCCTGCAATGGGCATTACTACTAGCAATGGTAGGACGCTGAAATTGCACAAGCTATGGATGAGCAATGACTTTTGCCACTGCACTTTCTGATTTAAGAAGATTTACACAGATTGGGAGAACATACATGATAGTAGATGATAGCAGGAAAAAGAAAAGTGATCTTTTCTTTCTAAGAAGAAATGAGTTTTTGTAGAAATGATGAAAAAGACAAAAGTCATTATACACAATACTACCACAGAAAAATAAGATCCATAATGAAATTGTGTTTTGATTGGCTATATCATGGAATATATATGAAATATAAGTATTTCTTAGCAAAAAAAATTTAAGGTAAACCACAGAAAACTGTAGGAAAAAAGGTAAGTGTTTTAATACTACACGCACCTGGTCTTGTCAGTTTGAGTAGATTTGATTCAAGAGCATTTAGATTTTCTGCTGCTTTTTCCATTGCAGCTAACTGGGATATCTTTGCAGAACTGTTCTGGAACATCAAGATTAATTATGAGAACTTAGCTTTTACCTAACTGAAAACAGGGGGTCAATTGTGGAACTCAGGTTAGATTCCAAGTATTCTAATTCTAAATGCAGTGATTTAATCAATATTGTCTTGTTTTTGGTTTTCAATTGAGTTAAAATTGTTCATAAATTTTTTTAATCAAATTTTATCAAAAAATTGGGCAAAATTCATTTTGATCAATCTCCAATGGAGACATTGGGTTTGCTTTGCCATCATATTGAACTTTTTTTTGACAAAATACATTGCTTCTCATAAAAATAAATGTTTTATAGTTTTTACTCCTACAAGAACTAAAATATTTTGGGAGAGAGCTTTTATTTTTTCATTTTAGTAAAAGTATAGTTTTCAATTAGCCCTGCTCATAACAGGGTACAATATCGCTCCTATGATCTTACACTCCTTTTCTTTGGAATAAACTTCGGAGGAGCCATCAAAAGCTCAGCTACAAAAAAAAATGGAGAAAATTACTTCTCCTGGATGCTATCACTACCCTACAAATATTACTCCAGAAATTCTTCCCTATCAGGTGATTGATCTTTGCCCTTCTCTTCAATCTATCTCAGTTTCATGCTCACACTTCTTTCCTTTTTCTTCTCTCACTTATCCTACTTTCTTATAACTTTTTAAACAAACTCTTCTACAGTAAATTCTACTCTAAAATTATATAAAGAAAAAAAAAACAGACAGAAAAGTCTGCAACAATATAACATTTGCAAAATACCTTTACTCTGATTCTACGGTATAAGACATCCTCACAAACTACTACTGGATCCCTTTTCAACTTAATATTAAGCTCTTTGAGGACTGAAGGTGCTTGCTCCATTAAGAAAGTATTTGCAAAGTCTAGACACCTTCCAGGTTACTCTCCTACTACAAATCAGTTCGAAGCAGCTGCTGCACAATGCAGAGGTTAAGTTTCTATATTAATAAGGATATTTTTGAGATTCTTGTACAATTCTTTAATTCATTGCCTGCCCAACAGAGCATTCCTGCAGACTCTAGGTGTAAATCACTTAGAGATGCTGATATTGAATCCACAAGTTCCTCATGGCTCCGACCTGGAATATTGCTAGCCAGTTGAACCAGATGAGAACCTGCACCCATTTCAAGCTGCAGCTGATCCTAAAAACATGGCTACAATTGCACAAAGGCCTCTCAGATACTCTTTAGGAACTCTTAGTCTATAAAATCACTTTAGAACAAAAAGTTAATAAATACAGTCCTTAAGCTAGTACAATGCTGTACTTAGAGAAAAGAAAAAGTGAAAATTGGAGCAATTACTTCAACTTCTGACTTAGCGGATGTTTCTTCAGTTTTTGTAGCTCCTGACTGGTAGAATGAAGTTGACAGGGAACTCAGCAATTTTTTTCCATAGTTAACAACAATTACTGCTAGTTCGTATTCTTTCCATGAACGTAGCACCTGTTAAAAAATCACCTGTTATGTATTTTCATTTTGCAGGGCACATAATGATTAATTATTATGTGTTACCTAAATGTATTAATCAAATGTATCAAATGTATTAATCAAAATGTACCAAAACGTATTTATACTACAGACAGAAGTTAATTACTCAACAACTAATTTCCAATTAATAAAATAAACATATGACCTATAGACCCGTAAAATAACTGGAATTTCGTAAGTGCTACAGAAAGGTTCTACTGCTGCTTAAGCACAGACTCTAGCCATCAGAGAGTAAAAGTTTCAACTAAAATTATCTATTACTGTGATTGACAGATTCTCTCTGTCCTCATGCAGCACTGCTATCAAAGAATATAGAGGGCAACCAAATGATCCTCATTTACATCACTGGTATTGAGTGCACATATGAAATTCTCAACAGTGCTAGGCAAAGGAAATGACATTTACGAATGAACTTTGTGGGGGATGTTTTTAGTTGGCTTTATCTTTAGATAGAACACTAAAGGCTAAAGTACTTCTGCAGTGTGCAAGGAAACTTCACTTAGGAAATCTTTGTGATTATCTGCCTTCGGGATAGAAAATATGTGTATAGATTACTTCAGGATAAAGACAGTATGTGGACTGAATTTAACTTCATAGAAAGTCATATGTCATGGATTAATCACAAGCATTTGCAATTCACCAAATGCATGACATTCCTTTGAAATTCTAAATTGAAGGAGAATTAAATCAACAACACAAGCAGACAGTCATTTACCTGGGGGAATTCAACAACAAACAAGCACAGTATTAAGGTATTTTGAAGGAAAATTTTTTGACCTTACTTGGAAAAAATCACACCTTAGAACGGACAAGCAATGTAAGGGAATTGTCACAAGCAAACGGAGGAACACACTTGTAATTCAGCTGTCTTCAAGCAGTTACTTAAGAATGTAAGAAATACTGTACATGTTTAAAACAGATTTCAGTGAAATGAGCTTAATAAAAGAGATACATATGTCTACTGAGATACTTATCTGTAAAGGAATATTCTTTTTAATCACACTGTTGGGAAATATTTTTTTCCAAATACATTAACTAAATTCTAGAGAATTCAACTGAATAAGAGCTCCCTGGGCTTTATCTATTTGTTATTGTTTGACACCTTCAAGATTAAAGAAAGTGAAAGAGAATCGATGAGATTAGGCATGTCATGTTCATTCTTGAGCAGAAAATAATAAGTTTATTGATTACTTCAACTGCAAATAGCACTAGAAGAAGAAAGCTACTGTATCAAAGGATGAAAGGCATTTTAGAAATTGAGATACAAGATGATTCAAATATGTCTTTTTCCAAAAGCATCTCCTCAAGAAAGCACTTCCTGAATTGCCAACAAGGGGTTGTGAAAGGCCTATGGGTTACCCCCTCTAAAATCATCACTGGACAACAAACACTTTTTTCCATAAAATTACTGTTTTTCTTTGTTAATGAATCTGGAATTACTTGTGCAATGGCATGCCCCTCATCTGATGCATTTTCTGGTCTTGGAACAGAAGTGCTATGCGAATTGGGTAAAACATGGTAAGCTCCAGAAATGCTGACAAGTCAGGTGTTCTTCTGAGGCAAAAAACAGTAATGATTAAACTACAGTAGAAAATGAAATTTCCTAGTGCCACATTTACAGTCAACACTATGCAACTGAGACAACAGCACTGAAGTTAGCAACCACCGTGATTTGTACTGCAAGAGCCAGAGAAGCCAGCCTGCTAAGAGTCCTGACTGCACTGGCGTAGCCTGCTGGTCCTGATCAGCCTCACCTGCTGCTTCCCCCTACCTCTGCACAGAAGTCTCAGTTGAAATCAGCACAGGACTGCCAGTCCTTACCGCAGCAAGGCCATCAGACTCCTGGATCCCACCTCTACCACAGTCAGGCCCTTGTCTGGCAATGAATCTTGTTGATTTGGATCCTGCCACATGGTTTGACCTTAGACCTTTCCGATGATGATAAACTTGTCCAGCCATCACTGGACCGTGCCTGACCCTCATTACCTTTACCAGACCTCACTGTGACCTGCAGACTGATTTTCTGTCTTGACCTTGGATCTGACTCATCATCATAAATTTGCCTGGTGCCATGGACTCTTGGTTGAACTTGGCTCCTACTCCCAAGCCTGCCCTACTCCTTGGGAATTGACAAGCTCTAGCTGGGGAGGCCCATGTCCTTCTGACTGTGGATCTTCAGTAGCTTCCCAAACCTTAGGCAGCAGCCAGCCCTCATTGCATACACAGCCCTCACAGACAAGAAAAAAATGATTAATAAAGAAAAATGATATCACAAGAGAAAACGAACTCATCTTTATATATTTTAGAAGAACGCCAACTGCGTCTTGCAATGCACTCAAAACTTTTGATGATGATATGGGCTTGTGACCTAAGTACAGAGATGGAGTTTCTACAAGGCCTGAGGCAATGGAACAGCCAACCCAGGTAAACCCCCAAGAGCAGCAGCAGCTTCAGAAATGACTCTTGGCTGAGGTGTGATCAAAGCTAAAGGGAATCTGCTTTTTCCAAGGTCATACATGAATTCTGAATGTAATATGGCTCTACCTCAGGAAATAATTTTTAAAGGCACTGCATTCTTCCTTATGTCCTTAAGCCATACATGTGAATCTGACTAAAATTACCCTATTTAACATTTCAAGTTGGCTTATTTGGAAGAAGGTATAAAATGTAAAGCATGTACAATGATACAAAGCTAATGTCACTAGCTAATAATTAAAATTTTCTGAACAAAAATTCTCTATTTTATTAAAAAGTCAAAGTCATTATTATATAAGACACAAAAATAACACAAAATATTAATAAATATTTCCATACCTTTGTTACTTAAGAGTGATAGTTCTCTAAAATACCACTCTGAAGGCCACCTTACTAAGATCTTTTTTTTAATGACAAAAGCTGTGTCTTAAACCGAGTTGTAAGCACAATAACATACACAATACCTTTGCTGTATAAAATGAAGTACAAGCTATCATATGCTGAATACTCTCATAACATCCTGCATGTTTTCTTTGTAAAGTAGCACTTGGAATTTCTTGAAGGACTGCCAAGCACTTAATGAGGATCTGTAAATACAAGGGTTAAAACTAAGTTTGGAATGCACTTACAAGTTTGTGCCTCTCACTGTAACAGGGTATTATATTTGATGGCAAACTTCAAAAATACTTTAAAATATAACAGAATAAAATGTTAGCTTGACAAAAGCCAGTAACAAAATTTCCATTTAATTTAATGGTGTCAAGATTTCATCCACTGCCTGGTGGAATACACGGCAAATTCCACACAAAATCACAGATACTGTTACATATACACAATGAAATCTAACTAACATGAAATAAAGGAATACCTAGCCCAATGAGATTGACATACTCCTCCTAGAGGACGTCTGAAAACTATATTGAGCTAGTCATAATTGTAAATGAAAGAAAAATGTTTCCAATCTGTTCTAAAAATAAAAAGCTTCTTTCCCCTACTTTCTGTCTAACAGAGATGAAACAAATATGTGACTAAATTATCTTTCCCTTAAAATAGAAAATCTGAAACAGGAGACATTTCCAGCAGCTACATGTGCCTTTGGTAGGAAATAACAGCCTTCTGAAGCAAGAGATTATCACTTTACGTAAATATAGTCTCTGCATTCCCAAATGCTCAAGGGAGCATTTCTTAGTGCTCGGAGCCCCAATAACTCTTTAACTCCTTGCTCAGTCCCTGCTCAAGCCTCTGCCCAGGAGCTCCATGTAAGTTCAAGTCTGGCCTTGAGCCCCTGCCTGAGCTGTGCGATAGGTTTACCTGCCTCCAGGTCTGCCTCTTGTCTCTACTTTCTAGGCGGTCATAAGACTTAAGCTGCAGGTAGTATGTCTCTCCTGGATGCACCCATTCGTTAGACAAACCTGTGTAGCCTTGACTCTAGGCTGTCTTGGGCTTCATCCCTTGCTGCTACAAACTTTTTCCCTTCCTTGATGGACCCTAGTTAGGAAGTGCCCTGCATCACCTGCACTGTGGTCTGCACCCCCCAGATCATCTATCTTCACAGAGCAGCCATGCTTTTGTTGTCCTTTGGCAAAACTATCTTGGTCACAAGCATGGTTCTCCTATGTTCTTGCCAAAAGTAAAAAGCCTGCATGCTACTTGAGAAGTGTCAAGAAGGGATTCAGGCACTCTCAGTTCTCAAGGAGAAGGTGCT
Organism: Crypturellus tataupa; assembly: GCA_034781795.1. Lineage (NCBI taxonomy): Eukaryota > Metazoa > Chordata > Aves > Tinamiformes > Tinamidae > Crypturellus > Crypturellus tataupa. Next base: position 1,229,918 of record JAWLRI010000505.1, read on the forward strand.
TGCCTCTGGAAAGGAACTCACATGAAAACTGAAGAGCACCTGATCAAAACATTTATCTGTTGCCTTCTTTTTTTTTTTTGGAGGAAAAGAGAACTGTAAATGAAAAAATAATCCAAACATATCACTGCTATTTGTAAATGGAAAGCAACTAAAAGCTATCTCACAGATTTTACTATAATTTAAACATACCAATGAATCATTCTGAAGACACAAATAATCAGTTTACGTTAGTAAATTCAAGAGCAGAATTTGGGCTGTTTACACTGAACATGTGCATTGGGAATACATAAAAACATTAAAGCGTTTTCTTTCAGGAGCTCCTAAGAACTCAAAGCCTGGAAGACTGGCTCTCCTCCTCTAAGGAATCACCCGAATCACAGGATTTGCACACAAGCTGCTCTGTCTTAAAGTGTTCTCACCTGAACTACCGCCACTGAAGAAATCTTGTGATAAATAATTGGAGCAAGGAGACCATAACATTGTACAACAGCCTGCAGGGCATAGTTTGCATCGTTTAACCAATTACTAAGTTCAATTGCCATAATCATTCTTTTACATTCTGCTAATCTATCAACCTGTAAAAGAAAAAAACATTTTGATTCAAATACAAATATTATTCCTTGACAAACATCTTAGAGTGAAAGCAGAAAGACATTCTTGCGATTTAAAAGCTGTGTAAGCAACAAATAAGGTATGAGTTTAGAAATGAGTTCACAGTGATCTATGTTAGAAATACATAAATAAATGCAACATTATTCATGATTGTAAAGGAAACCATTGCTTTTGAACTCCTTTTGTCCTCTGAATTTATCCATTTACAAGGCCTGGACTGCAACCTCAACCTGAGCAGACAGGAAATCTCACATGCTAAACTCTCAGAGTAACAGATGAACAAAAATGTCTTTCTTTCCCTTCCAGTTTATCTGCAGCAGTTCTTGAACATGTGTACAGATCCAATGAAGTAACTGAGCAATCATTAGTTCCACTCACATTTCTATGAAACAAGTTCTTCAGCAAAAAAGAGATTGGAATAATACAGACATGAAGGTTTGACTATCTAAACAAAAAAGAAAGTTTTTTGTGCCATGAATTTACCATGTTGTTATTTGTAAGAAAGTTTGAAACAAGAAAAGCTGAGCATATTATAACCTCATTAGAATTTCAGTATTAATGAAAACATACATCTTAAATAGCAGAGATGCTTAGAAATACCAGCTGCATCCAAGCGCAACCACAAGGACCATTATTATACATCTTAAAATGCAGACTAATCCTGCTGAAGTCAAGGAAAATGCTTCTGTTAAAGCAGCGGGTTTTGGATTAGGACATTAATGAGGGAATGACTTATCCAGAAACCGGCTTTCTACCAAGATACAAAGTAACAAGCAAATAATAAAATATTTTAGACAGGGAGGCTAGAAACTTTAGACTAGAAAATAAAATAGTCTACAAGTAGGATTTATATATTACACCTTAGGATGTTAAAGTAAAGCTGATCAAAAAGTAAAATGAAATACGATCTAATATTTTAAACCACACATACTTGTTTCTCATAAAGTATCTCATTGGTACAGATGGAATCACAGAATAGTCCTCCTTCCATAATATTTATGTCACTAATAGCAAATATGTTCCTCAGAAAGAGTTGCAAGGTAATAGGAGAAGTCTGAGACAAAGCCTCAAAACATAATCTACAAAATAGAAAGTAAAAGAAGGGTAAAAATATGTTAGTGATCACACAGACATCTCATTCCTGAAATTAAAAAAGCAATCTTTAATTGTAAAATGTTAGACACTAGGAAATACAGCTAGGAAATGAGATTTATACATAATATGGAACAAACTGGCAATGTATTTTAACTTGAAAACAGTAAATAAGTGAGGTAAGACTCCATTTCAGGTTGCTGTCCACCTTCTACTAATCTAAGATTTAATTTAATTTAAAATTTCTGGAGGAAGGAGACATTTGTCCTTTTTTTTTCATATTTATTATAGCAACAATCTTATAAAAAGCAAATATCTAGCTTCTCCTCAGCTGTGATTCCTAATAGAGGATGAAACTCAAGATGAAGAATCAGTGGATACATGCATGTAGCTCACATACCAAGAGACCTTCCTGTTGGAAATGGGGCTTTCCTTTCCCTGCAGCTCCCTCTACTGTCTCTGTCAGTCCTATGTACTTTGTAGATAGTCCAAATAACTTCTCAGCTACCAGTCAGTAAAACTGAAACTAGCTGTTTTTCTGTACTGCAGCATTGAGAAACTTCCATATGAATTGTAACAAAAGTAAGGCTTGGATGTAAGTGTTGGAAAAACAAAATTCCCAGAACCTTTTGCACATATATTGAAAAGATGTTCATTGTTTTCATTCTTTTGCAAGTAGCTTCATTTCAATGTTATCTCTAGAGTTTTGTGCATTTGAAAATAAGACCTGGTTAGAAACAAGATTCATGAATAGCAAGTACAAAAAGAGTCACAATAACCAGACTTATTTTGTTGCCCAGGTTAGGGATAAAATTAAAACACCCATGTTACCACGAAACAGGGTAACTAGAGATGCTCTGCCTCCATGATGGCAGTCCATATGTTGGCTATAAATCCAAACAGGTCTTAGAGTATGTACCATCAAGACCCTCGACAAACTTTTATACATGTTACTTATTTTGCAAATGAAAATACATTCAAACAGGATTAATGACCCCTTTATAAATGTTCCCAAATATTTTAACAGCAAAAACAATCACCATAAAGAATTAGATGTATAAATGCTAGCTAACAAAAATTTCTTTGCTACTTTTATAACACTGTATTTTTATGACACATATAACTGTTTTTTTGCAATTTCTTTGGCATCACAAGTGTGAAGAACATTTCACATCATACTCCTTAAAATAAAATGCACATCTCTATAATTAATTATTATTTTAATTCTATTTTTGCCAGTTACCTGTTTTCAGATATAGTCAAATTACTGCTTGCAGAAATAACAGATGTATTGGCAGGTAGTGGAGAAGAATTTGAAACAAAATAATCCCACATAGGTGTAAATGCTTCTCTAGCTAAGGTATAATTGCCAGTCTGGTAGGCTACCTACAAAAAATAAAAAAATTAATTATACAATTTTTTAAAAGAGATTTCATTTCATTTTCCATTATTCCATTTCATTTTATAATGAATTATTCCATTTCATTTTATAACATTTATTAATAGCTAATTAAAATATACGAAACAAATTTCCATGTTCTTCAAATAACAAAGGCAAATCAGATTACAATAAGATGGATTTAAAAATACCCCTCCAACAACATGGAAGTTTCCAATTTCTATAAAAATATTCTGAGACATATTTGAATAAAATATACATAGTAGTAGTTTGATTCTGCTAATACTAGTTTGCCTTCAGAATTAGCATCTGAGAATGCAAAATAGATTCTTGACTATTAACCAGGGGTCTACCAGTCCTTTATGAAATTCTTAGAAGATATGATGTTGGAATTTGCAAAGATATATTATTTCATCTAAATCCATTTGCTAATACCTTTGTTAATACTGCAAAATGCCAACTGCTCTGGATCATGGGATGCAAATGGTGCCACACAAGTAGCATGTTCATGAGGATGATTCTTATCCTGACAGATAACAAATCTTCCAACATTTTTGCATGATCTGTGGGTCTATAAGATTTCACTTTTTCTCCATGTAATAATTTTTTTTTTTTTTTTTTTTTTTTTGTTAAGAAGCCTGTAAGCCATTGTGGCCTTCTACAACTCACTACAGAAAGAATTTCAACAGAAAATGATTGGATTTGGCACCTGGAAAACTCAGTCACATTTTCCATTCCTACTCTAATCTAGTAAGATGATTTCCAGCTCTTGACCTTCATTACAAAAAATGAAAAAATAAATGACAAAAAGGAAGAAACTAAAAGAAGTTAATTGTAAACTGTCAATCAGGACAATCAAATGGAGATAAAAAAATTAGATAAGAGACATTTTTCCTCCTACTTGGAATTTCCAATCATTTTGAACTTATTGTTATTTGAGCTACTCATGTATGTCATTTGTGATGATAAAATTTTCATCTCTGCTTATCAAGCTTCCTGGCAAGGAAGTCTTCAGCTCTGACCAAAAACAGTTTTTGAACTACCAGTGAGAATACAAGCAAATCAAAGTATAGATATTACAGAATTACAGAATCACAGAATGGTTAAGATTGGAAGGGACCTCTAGAGATCATCTAGTCCAACCCCCCTGCTCCAGCAAGGGACACCTACAGCATGTGGGACAAGGTGGCATCCAGACAGGGAAGACGTTCTTCCTCATATGGAGGTGGAACTTCCTGTGGTTCAACTTACACCCATTACTCCTTGTCCTGTCACTGGCCACCACGGAGAAGAGCCTGGTCTCATCTTCCCTACAATCACCCCTCAGGTACTTGAACATGTTGATCAAATCTCCTCTCAGCCTTCTTTTCTCCAGACTAAACAGGCCCAGCTCACTTAGTCTTTCTTCATATGACAAATGCTTCAGTCTCTTAATCATCTTCATGGCTCTCCGCTGGACCCTCTCTAGAATCTCCACATCCCTCTTGTACTGGGAGACCAAAACTGCACCCAATACTCCAGGTGCGGCCTCACCAGAGCTGAGTAGAGGGGCATGATCCCCTCCCTCGACCTGCTGGCAACGCTTCTCCTGATGCAGCCGGGATCCCATTGGTCTTCTTGGCCCTGAGGGCACATTGCTGCCTCATGGTTAACCTGCTGTCAACTGGGACTCCCATATCCCTCTCTACAGAGCTGCTTTCCAGCAGGTCAACCCCAAATCTGTACTGGTGTCTGGGATTATTCCTACTTTATATATACATACTAAGACTCTTAGGTTACCTGAGTTAGATAGGCTCGAACAGTAGCAGCAGAAAGTGGTGGATAAGCAAGGATCGGTTTAGTCATTTCCCCAATAGCATCACCAATAAGTTTTCCATCAGAAGAATATGCTGCAACTGCAAATATGTACTTTTCATTAGGATCTAGTCCTTGTATTTCCAAGAGGCTTTTCCCATCAGCTGGTATCTATCAACAAAAATATTTTCTAGTTATATGCATGTTATACATCTAAAAAAAAGTACATTTATTGTTAAATTCTTTAAAGATCTTTGATCGAAGTACAATCTAGATTAATAGATATGTCATGTAATATTATGTTGCTCAGAGTGCTGAAGAGACTCAGAAAACAACAAAATGACAGGAGAAAAAAAATACAAGTCTTCTCTGAAAAGCAGCTGAATTTACAGATAGCCTAGGAGAAAACCTAACGCTAGGTTTCTCGTAAGAAAGCTAAATACCAGTACCACACGTTTCTCCAGGACATTTTGTCTGTAAGCATCTGTACACTATGGATGTGCACACTTGAGCTGGAGATATTCTAGCTTTGAAATGTGCTTCCAGGAAAAGACCATGTGACTCTCCCCTGTATAAACCACATGGATGTATTAGATATGGACACAGGATGTTTCAAGTTCTCTCAACATCATTAACAAGACTTTGGAAAGGGAAATGAGAAGTCTGTCAATATTTATATAGACAACATATCGTGAAGATTCTCCTTCCATTCCTTTTTCAGGGACTTGTCCACCTATACCTCCACATTATGACTCACTCCTAACAGACTTTTCTGCCTTTCTTTCAATAACCAGGACAACTTAACACAATGGACAATTTTAGGATCTGGAAACAACATAGAATTGACACAATGCTGAGGTACAACATCTCAAGTGAGATTATCTTACTTTAGTGTCAACAGAGGTGGAGTGAACAATATCCAGATCCCTTGTACAAACATTGTCTGCCCAGACCTCATAAGGAGCCATCTAAACAAAAGAAATCCCTTCAAATGCTGGGGCTGAAACTGGAAATGAACCAGAAATTTGCATCACACAGTCCATAGCATCTCTTTAGAGCAAGCTTTTGCATGCTGATATTTGATAGACTGCTCCATCACCAAGAATTCCAAGCCTTTTCCATGGAGCAGGCAGATGGTGGTTTACTTTGCAGATCAGTGTCTTCAAAAGCATATCCTAAAGCAATCAGAAGTTGCCTTGCTGAAGCATATGGTTAACCTGGGGTCTGTGCCTCTGTAGTGTCTGCCAGAACTAAGACAGTCTGTGGCTTGGATGAACTGCAGCAGGTTCAACAGCTAGCAAGGCTGAAACTCTCCAGCAAACACAGTACATATGGAACTGGAGTAGCAAATAGCTCACTGTACATCACAGGAAGCTTGATTTTCTGAATTTGATAATGAGAACACTAAGAAAAACATCAAAGTCCTTAATGTCAGTAGCTACATATCTTTTCATACATCAGAAATCAGAAAAAGTGAAGTTCAAATTGTAACAACAAAATAATAGGAGAGGTCAGCGTTTCTACAAAGAGCACCAATGTTGCTACATGATCAGGTATGACAAATCAAAGATGTGTGGCATGATGCTTTTCCCATTCTATTACATGAAAGTGGAGGAGAATGTGATAGTTAACACTAGTCGAGGAAAATGTGATAGTCACACCTGTACACGAAGATTCTTGAAGAAGTGATATTATCATGCTACCAAAATGATGTAAAGCAAGGTCTTCTTAAGAAGAAGAAGCTAATAGGAGTTACATAATTATTCCAATATAAATATTAAAATAAACATTAAATCTTTTCAGAATTTCTTTTTCTGAATCCTGAAAAGAGCATAGTGAGTGTGGCACAATCTGTAAATACATCACATCCTTCCCTTTGACTTTGCATTTTTTAGCCTTTAGCCTTTCAGGAAAACAGAGCTATAGCAAAAGGGACAGAGTATTCTCTGACATGAAATCATTGAAGCATTCAAACCATTATTCAAAGAAAACTCCCAGAATACAGTATACCTTCAACCTAAAATAACTTCGAATACTTCAAATAATGATCGTAAGATTTGTCAAAGGCTTGGCCAGTTACCTTATTAAAAAAGATGGGAAGGATATCGGATATTTCCATTTAGAAAGTTACAGAGTGTTTTAGGAAAAAAAATGATCCGTATCAATTTTATTCTGTCTTACCTCTTCTCCTGCATTTGGAAGTTTATTATTATTTAACCTTACTTTCATATTACTTCCTGTTGCTACACAGCCCAAAATACTGTACCATGAAACCTTCAAAGAAAAAAAATCATAATGAGTTGGTATATATAATATCTAATTTTTGCTTAATGTAGAGGGGTTTTTTTTGCAAATGATATGAGCAAAATTTATGTTAGAACAATTAATAGCCTAATTGAGATAGAAAATGGATTAACAAATTTTGCCAGAAAGCAAATATACTATAAAGGCCCCTGTTTCTCCATTATTCTGTCAATATAGGTCAAACATATCCATATTATAGCCCTTATAGATTATTCTATAGATTTAAAGTCATCCTCAGCCCCTACTTGATCTTTGTAATGGTATTCTTCTAAAGTTGTTATCAGATTCTGATTCAGCAAATCACATGAGGACAAATCCTTAACAGGTAAATCCTTAGCAGATAACAGATAGGCAGCTATGTATGTAGCAATATTTTCTAAAACAAGCAATGATCTTAGTTTGATTGATAACAATAGGTTTCTAATGACACAGAGCTTCTGTGTCATTGACTGTCTCTGTCATTGACTATCTTATTTCTGTTTTTCAATATCTTTAAGCAAGTATTCCTGGATTAGTACCCAGACAGATCAAACATGAAAAACAATTTTGATTTCTTCTCTGCAAAACTGGGCCAACAGTTATACATCTGATTAAGTTCTCTTTGTGTTAAACTTCTTAACTTAAACAATTGTACTAAGTCAATTTACTTTCAGTAGACCTTCAAACAGACATCAGGTTAGGCAAATGGGGTCATTTAGTAACATGTAAAAATTCTAAGCAGGTGAAATTATCACTTTTTTTGTAATGTACATGATTTATCTTACATTGAATCCTGACTAACTTTTCAGAATGAAATGCTGAAATATAGGAGAATACAACAAATTAATAATTTTAAAATTAGTCAATTTGCAAGCTATTTTGACTTCAATTGCAACAACTTCATATATCTAATTAAATCATAATTATCTATTTTCAGTTAGGTAGTTCCTCATACAAAAAGATTTTATATTGTTTCAACAGCTACATGCATCTTTTGAAAAAAAGTCCTCCTACAATATCTGGTTACAAAATAAAGGAATAATAAGTACATTTCACCATCTAGTGGTCCAATCTATTATATGCACTGTCCCAAATATAACAAAATGAATGAACATTTATTAAAAAAGTGAACTGATAGACTTCAAAGAATATGTATTTTTTATTTCATTAATCTCAGTCCTTGGAAATTTTCCGGAACCAACTGCACAAAGTCCTGAGCAATCTGATTTGATCTCACAGTTGACCTGATTTGAATAGGAATTTTGGTTAGATACCTTTCCTGAGACTGCTTCTAATCTGAGTGATTTTGTGATCCTAGATGTTCAGCAGAAGGTAAATGCAGATTTCAGAGTTGAACTACTCTGCTACTACTACAACTACTTCAACCCTTCATGAACAGACAAGGTATATTTTTGAACCACATGATGCAATCAGAGCTTTTCATCTCTAAAGATGTGGCAGGGCTATGTCTGCTCTTAACCAAGAGAATGAGCTTTTGGCTCATGATGTATGAGAGGAAGAAAGTTTCATATAAATGTGAAGATCAAAACAGTGAGTCACCACTGATACACAGTAATAAAACACATAATTAATTAAGACTGGATAATAATCTTCTCAGGAATGGCAGAGAAAACTATGATGATACAGAATTGCTCAAACAACTTTTGCTCTCTCATGTATTATTTAATATATTTCTTATGCAATTATTAGAAAAAACATTACCTGAACATCTGAAGAGAATGGAGCTGGTTTAAATATCATGGAGCAATGTGATCTAGAAAGTAATATAGGAGGAGGAGGAATTCTGCTTTTCTTCTTACTGTTCATAACTTCTTTTAGACTGTGATACAATGCGCTTTGTTCAGCTTCCACTTGTTTGATTAAAGTTAGTGCTTCCTATCATTTAAAGGGAAAAAGCAATTAAAAAGAATAGGACAGATTTTGTACTTATATATCACTTTCAAAATAATCTGATAAGAAAAAATCACTGCAATACAGAAAACTTTTCATAAATTTTCATATACTCTCTTAACACCTAAAATCAGAATCAATGGGGCTTTGTTTAAACCTTATATATGTAGATAAAATTCACAAGAGAAATGCAGAATTGCAAATAAGACTGAGGAACTGCCAAGTTCAGAAGAACCAATCAGGAAAAGAAGACTGAATTACTAAAGTTAATTAGATATTTTTGGTGACCTAGGATTAGCTCCAGCGTGACATAAGAGACTAATTATTTAGGAAAGAATGGAGACTTAATCTATGGAATTTCTGAAGGTGTTGTGGAATTGGGAAGGAAGATCTTCTGGACTGAAGAAACAGAGAAAATGAATTAATTACAAAAATAAAGGAACAAGAATGCAGGCCTGAAAAATGGCTATGCCACTTTCCTCAATTAACTGTTGGCTTTCTCCATTCGTATTAGTCTCTTCCCAAAACATGAGGGCCTCCTGCTTATATTTATTATGCAGTCATTTGGTCCGGGATATAAGTAGATGTTATTTGATATAAGTAGACCGAATGCCAAATAATTGTTAGGTTTCCTGACCTCATTTGCATCATCAAGTTAGGAAAAACTTAACTTGGTGTTTCATATTAAGAACTTAGGTTTATTTCTTTACTTGTGCCTATTCTCCAAAGCTAAAATGATCAGCTCCCAGTGACAAAGAGACTGGGAATGCTTTGAAAGATAACCTTCTTTTGGAAGAAGAGAGGCACAAATTCTTCTTGCACTCAGGGTTTTCACTCAATACCTTATAATTCCATGGAGCTGGTCTCTGGACCAGGAGCTTAGGCTGAACTGAATCTGAGGAACATACCGAAGAAATCCCAATTTACTGGTTATACACTGAGAGTCCTAGAATCCTGCACCTTAACTATCTCTTGTTTCCTCATACCAAGCTACATCCCAAATGAAATGACCTTTTCAAATACTGGACTTAGAAGCTATCAAAATGAGGCATGAACATTCACATGGACAACTCTCATATTTTTAAGTATATTAATAAAATGACTAAAAATATACCTACACTTATAAGGCTGTACAAAACAGCTATATTGGTTCAGATCAAAAATTGCCTTAGCCTTGTATTTCATCTCCAAAAATAATTAAAAACTAGTCATAGATTTATAGTGAAATAGGGAAGTGACATGTAACAGTTAGTCACATCATACAGGTATGCAATTGCACAGCCCCTCACTTCATCCCACTCCTTTAGATAAGGGCTGCCTCCACCCCAGTGGGAACTACATAAGAAAGAATATGAGATACAGAACAACGCGTGGGATGTCAACCTTACAGCTTCTGTCATCAGTGATTAGGAACTTCACTGCTAGCTTAAGATAGATACCTCTTTATAGAGAGCTGTATTATGATACAATTTTTTAATTAAAGAATCACACCCTCATTTTTCCTCCATGACTTATTTCTTATTAGTACAAGGATGGAACTGCTCCAAGGATGGATAAAGATAGTGTTGTGACAGAGACTGGTACTACATGACCTATACTTCATTAATTCCCAGCCTTGGAAGAAAATTAATGTGCCAGTGCTGCAAGAAGAAAAAGAATAATCTTATGGTTGAAGAAGCCAAATGTCACTATGACAAACCACATTTTATCCCCACTTCTGCCACAGACTTCCCAGGTGATATTACCTTAATCACATACATTAAGTTTTACTGTTGGTCAGCAAGAACCATCAGTGTAACCAGCTCTATAAAGACTTGGATATAGGGCAGGATGGAAAAAAGAAAACAACTGCAAGAGAATCAATTAAAACAAAGAGTACCCAGTAATTTAAACAATTAAGTTGGGGTAAGTAGACAAATGAATTAGAAAGTTCCATATCTGCCTAGTGGCTTAGTACATGAGACAAGATTATTTGTACATTTCCCCAACAATAAAATACCAAAATATTACTTTTTTTTTTGTTTGAATTGCAGACAGAATTTGTCAACTATATATAAGCATGAAAAAATATGCATTTGCTATTCATGAAGTGGGCACTGTCCATCTCAAGGAGGAAAATTAATTGATGGTAATAAAACGTGTATATAGTACAGATACCAGATGATCATGCTAAGATTGCTCAGATAAAGTTAATTTTAATATTTTCAGACAAGTGGCTGAAAATGTATGATATACTTCTACTCACTTCATTCTCTCTGAAACATGCACAAAACAAAAACATGGTGAAGGACAGCATAAGGTATCTTCATTGATGACCACTGGAATGGCTTTAATACCACATCACTACATCTAATACCCATAAATGCCATCTATTTACAAGAATGTGGGAAAGATTTTTAGTGTATGTCTTACTGATACACTTTTTGCATTCTTCTAACATAAAGGATATGTGTTTTATCATGCTTCCAAATTTGCAATACTTTCTAGCAATTTCTTAATATTTTAATATTAAAAATATTTAAAATATTTTTGCATATAATAGAGTGACAATTTCAGATTTCATTATCTTTTTATGGGCTGTAAGCAAATTTTGTGATCTACTGAAAAGGAGGCCATTTTAATAGACAATTGTTGATACAAAAGTTGCTAAATTCTGTGGACAGACTTCTATTGATTTCTAAAGCTACTTAATAGGAATCAAATAAAACCCATCTTACCATCACTAGCCATCTAGTGGTAAGTCTAACACAATTTATAGACTTTGAAAAAAGAACAATAAAGATGATTGTGATGAAGTAAAAAATCTGCATGACAATCTGCAGAGCATACATCCATATCTGCAAGTCTAGGCAATCAGGTACAGAAAGAAAAGAAAAAAAAAGTACCTTTCAGGTTTTCTGCAGTCTATACATACATACAAAAACTTGGCAATATGTTCTATCCTTGTTTTAATTTCCTTTATTCTTTCATCATAACAAAACTTTTCAGAGAAAGTTTGGCAACAGAAGTTGCAAGCAAAAAATTCACTGTACATCAACTTTCATTTTCCTCTTTTATGAGGAGTAATACAAGTCTTAATTATACAGAACATGAAAAACTGATAATGATGAAGAATTTCTACCATGTTTTTTTATTACCTCAAGTAGATGCCTTTGAGAAGAGGTAGTTAAGTCTTTAGGGAACATCTGTGAGGCCTTTTGCATCAAAAAGACTGCTCTGGATAATTTATTTTTTTTTATTTTTTTCATTATAACTGCCTCTGTAAAAAAAGATATTTGAAGATATTTATAAAACACTAGCAATCATATATTTTTAAAGTCTTAATTAATATGCATTACCTGTTAAATAAGGACAATCTTTTATATTCTTCCCATGGGATTTGTGAGACTTCAGATTTCTGTCGTCCTTTTGAACACCTATGTGGGAAGGAAATCCTGAGTCATTCATTCTGACAGTGCTATTAAAAATAAAGTGAGGGATTAATATGCAGTTCTGTCTTAAAAGCTTTGCTCCATCTCTTGCTCTTTGGCTTGATTCAACAGAAGCTCAGAGTGATCCCACCATTAAAAGAAATTCACAATTTTGTTCTACCATCGTTAATCTAATGCTAACATCACAGCAAAATGAGGATCTTGTTTGATCATTAGGGGAACTCTGATGTATCAAGATAATACTAGCCTGTAATAAAACGAACAAACAAACAAAAAAACAGGAGTGGGAATCCAAATATAGTAATTTCTGGAGGCATTCAGCAGCCATGAAGGAGTAGGATATCTGCTGACTCAAAAGTAGTAAGGACAACTTCACAGGAATAAAACTGAAAATTACAGGGTGCATCAGATAAAACATGCAAATCTCAATATCTAAAGAGAAAATTAGAATTGTAGGGAAAAAAAATAGAGCATCCTCTTATTCTCTCCTATTGACACTATGTCAGTTTATATTATATCAAAACTGTCTCAGAATCAAATCCAGTAGCTGTTAGCAAAGCCCAACTCCAGTTAATTCAGTATAAATTGGAGACTAGTATTGCATGGTAAATCTAAAACCCACTATTTCTGAACATATGCGGCATACAAAATACCCCATATTGGCTAGACTTCACATAGGAGATACTCCATTATATATAGGTATTAAAAAATTAATTAACAGAGGACTCTAATCAAGATTCTAATCTGTGAAGATTATTGAGCTTTACTGAAACATACCTTCTGTCAGTTTAAGAAGTTTCACAGCTACTCGATGCTGGGCCTGAATAAGTTCCAAGTGTAAATCTATTACAAAACCATTACCTGTTTCTGGCTTATCATTATCCCATGCCAAAGAATTCAAATTTTGACTATCTAGGTCCACCTAATAAATGGAAATAAATAATTAGCAAACACATATTTATTCTAAATTACAATTTTTAGTCTGATATTATTACGTCAGTAAACAGAAAGACACTCCAAAAGTTGTCATAACTGCGGAAAATGCAGTCACTTGATTAAGCATAGATGAAGGAGAATAACTTGACAGAACAGCATGGATAATGGGCAGAAAAAAAATAGACAAGAACTGAGAACAAACAGGAAATAGCATTAATAATAGATGTAAGGAAAAAATGGTTTATTGTGTCCAACAGTCCACAAATCAAATATCATGATGATCGTGTTGGTATAAAATAACATTGTTTAGGGAATCTGGACTCTCTCCAATGGCCAAAATTAATTTTAATAATAAACAGTTGCAAGCAATAAATATAAAAAAGATTTCTGCTTTACAACATAGCAGAAGTATATAAATTACAATTACTTCAGTAATTTATTTATTTGGTAATTAAAATTACAATTACCAAAATAGAATGATGAAGAAAAACACGAAAGAGTCTATAGTCCATTACTGAATGAGAAAACGTTATTTCTACCAAAGTGATTTCTATTTTCTATCCTATTCTTACATGGCTTAGAAAGATTAGATTTGGTAATGCTAAGATTTCTAGCTATGAAGAAAATATGAGTTTTCTGTCATCAACATCCAACATACTATTTATAAATTTTATTGCAATATAACCTTTTGCAGATTCTACCTTTGTACAGCAGGTGTCAAATATTGATTTTCCATCTGGTAGAAGGGTCATTAAGCGACATGTGTTCATGCCATTAATTGCTTTTTCAAGACTTTCATAAGCAGCTTGCAATTGTTCTACAGGGTTTTTCTGAAATGAAAACAAACACGAATTAACACATTACATCAGATAGATAGAATTAAGAGCTATGAAATGTATTAACAAAAGTAAAATGCTTTTATTAAATGTTCCAGTTCAAATTATTCCAAATAGTCCTCAGATAGGCACTGTTCTCCCTGTTTCCATATACTAATATCAGTTTTGAATTTCAAGACATTTTTAATTACTTTATGACTAATTTTCCTTAAGCTTTCAAAAAATTTTTCAAATAGAATTTCTTCCATATCGCAGATGACTATAATCAATTATAGAAAGCTTCTCAAAAATTATTTTATTTGAAAAACCATCTTTGTTCTTTCCTCTACACTAGCATGACATCATAAATGTTCAAATTTACAAAATTAAAACACAATTGTATGAAAAAACTTCTAGTGGAAATACATACTCTTGTGTTATTCAAAATGTTATATTAGTTAAAATGAAATAGACTTTACCATCAGTATTTCAGGAATGTCACGGGTTTCATCTTGTGATACAGAGGCACGTACTTCTTCTTTTTTATAGGAAAAAAAATCAGAAAATGAAAATGAACTATACTCAGATAATTTTAGTAGCATGTGATTAGTTCTACTATTAACTGAAGACTCTTGCAATAAGTTAGTTATTGAGCACTTGACTATGAGAGATAATTATAATACTTGCTGAATAAATCTTCACAGTTTAAACATGATGGCTATATATGTACAATTATACCAATTTAGTACATGATTATCTAATAATGTAGTATTTTAAAATGTGCACTATATTTCACAGTAATATTAGACTGAAGCCAATGAAATCTGGATCCATCTCTTAGTTACTTACATGGTTGCAATGACTATATATATTTTTTCATTTTAACTAATCTAAAACTATTTTCATCTGAATCACAAATTTTCTAAGGCCAATTTATAGGACAGTTTTAAAAGTCATATTTTTATGATATATAAATTTATATACGATACAGAAATATTTCTTGAAGGGGTATTATTACCCTTTTAACAGTTACATGGATGGATTACATTATTTTTATTTATAAAGAATATACCCAAAACAAGCCTCTTTACTGTGAACTCTTCACTGAGAGAAATTTTCTTTTTGCCCTCCACAGGGATAACCTTCCCGTTCCTCTTGTGCTGCTTTTATCACTTTTGTCCATGTATTTCCATTTGTTCACTGGCTCTCTCTCATAAATAGCAAAATTTTATTCATTCGGTATTCAGTAAATTCAAAAGGCAGTAAATAATACCTTCTTTACCTTAAAATGGAACATTACTATTACAAGATTCTTATTTTCAAAAGAAAGCAAAAGATATTGTCATTGTCTTCAATTCCTAAAGATGCCTTAAAATCTACTCTCTAAAAACTGTAAATTAATTACAAGAAAGACAACTCATATATCAATAACAGATATCTTTTAAAAGTATCTCCAAATATTCATATTTTAGTGTTTTAGTCAGGTTTTGTAAAGAAAACTAGTGCATTATATCTCAACTTGTCAGCCAAGCTCAGACAAATTCAATATCAAAGACAATTAAACTCCTACATAAAAATCAGTGCTTGTGTAAAGTAGTAAAATGCAAGTTTCAGTATGACCTCAGTATTTCCCTGCTCTGTTTGCCCTGCCACTACCAACTAGCACATGAATGCTCCAAATAAGTTACAGCACATGCCTGCCCAAAGTTCAGAGAGTATATGAATGATTTGAGGATACTGTGGATGAACTAAGAGACATGGAAAAGAACTGGGCAGAGGGCGAGTCATAGATATAACTCAAAATGGGATTAATTCAGTAGAGCAGTAAAAGTAATGACACACAAACTCTTAGAAAAGCAGGTTTCATTAGTTCTGATTAAAGAGGAAATTATATTTACAAAAATTTATCATTCCACTGTCAGCAGGTGCTGAACAGCTGTATGACAGAAATAAGGTCACCAAAAGAAGTGTAAAGGAAAAGTCTGTCTGAAAGCCACAGGATTGTAACACACACCAGATAGTGCCTTTCACTCTTTCCAAGGACTTTTGGGCCTAACCCTAACACTACCCAATCCCCTACACCCACCCTCCCCTCTATTCCATCCCTTACATCCACCATCCACTTCACTCTACCCCATCTGCTACCTTCCAGCCTCTCCTCTTCTCTACACTGCTCCACCTCCACCCTCTCCTCTACACTCGCCCCTCTGCCCCACCGCCACTCTCCTCTCTACACTACCCACTGCCTTCCACCCTTCCCTCCGCTCTATAACCCTTCAAGCCTTCCACCCTCTACCTATCCTCCTCTGCCCTACACTGCCCTGCCCTCTCCTCCCCTATCTTCAACCCAACCCTCTACCCTCTCCTCCCTTCCGCTCAACCCTCTGCCCAACTCTCCCCTCCACCCTCTACTCTGCTCTACCCTCTATACTGGCCTCCCCTTTGGCTTCCCTTCTGCCGGCCCTCCAGCCACAGCCCAGACTCACCTAGTCATTATGACTGCCCCACCAGATGTCCACCCCATCGTGTCACTCCCATTAGGAGTGGACATTAGGACATCCACCATGTCAGTCCCATTGCCATACCGACCTCTACATCACACTCATTATGTGTATTATCATCCTTCTTTGGAGATATTCAAGACCCGCCTGGATGTGATCCTGTGACACGTGCTCTAGGTGACACTGATTGAGCAAGGGTGGGACTAGATCTCTAGAGGTCCCTTCCAACCTCAACGATTCTGTGATTCTGTGTGATTTACAATAATTTTGGAACATCCACATTTGTCAATATTTTCAACTAAAATTAGTTCCAATCTTTAAAAGTCAAGTCATTCACCAAAGAAAATTACTTCCATTAGCCTAAATTTTCACTGAAAGCTTTACCTGCTTTTTTCCCAGATTTATTTGCACAATCTGCTACGTTTTCCAGTATTGCAGTTAGACGTAAGGTTATCTCTGCTAGCATTATAACATCAGTGTCTATTATGCTACTCTTCTGAATTACTTCATTTATTATCCAAAGTACATGAACCCACTGAAAAAGGAAAATGAGAAAAAAAAAGAAAGGAAACAAGACAGACTTAAAACATTCTGGAAAATATTCTTATTAATGTATTACTGAGACGGGTATGGTTTTGCAGTAAAAATTCTTTAAAAGCATTCATAAACCTAGAAACAACTCTTGGAATGTGACTATATGTCACTCCCTTCTTGTACTTCTTTTTTTTTTAATGCCACCAAACACAGATGCCAAATTGTTGCTATCCCTAGTTTTTCATACAGCAAATGTTTTTAATAAGCGTTTATGAGGTTTATGAGTGTTCTACAGACATAACTTTTATTCCTTGTCATATTGAGGTAAGCCTTGTAGCAGATTTTATCATTTAGCTCTCATTTATCCCAGTAATTTATCCCGGAAAGTAATCATAACTTATCTTGTGATGAATCTCTCAAAAACTATGTTACATGGATCAGGGCCATAAAATCCAGTACTCCAAAACTGACCAGTCAGTATTAAGTGCTTACTAACAGCCTCAAGAAGCTAAGGCAACTTAGCCTTAAGAAGACTGTATTTCACCAGGAGTCTTTTCAGGAAAATTTCCATTAAAGCCATGGTTTTACCTAGTGGGCCAAGTCCTGCTGAGCCTCATCTCCCTTCTTTTAAGCTGTAAGTTTTTTGCCATTTTCTTCAATAGAATCTAGGGAACTTTCTTTAACTATATGCATGTTTACCCTCAACGCACAAAATATTTCTTCTTAAATCTTACATGCTCAAATGCTTTCACTAATTTAGACACTTTTTATTATGGCTCTCTGGCAAACAATGGGTTAGGATACTGAGGAAAGGCTAAGAAGTATCTTAGCACTTATTCACTCAGAGGGAGAAGGGATTAAGTGGTATAGGAAAGGCATTAGAATACATATTTTCAGTGAATGAGATTTTTATGCACAGTGAATGAGATTTTTCTGCATTGTCTGCATTTTGCCCAGGAACTTGGTTTCAATATAAGTGCAGTCTCTTATAATAAGGTCAAATACACAATAATAAAGAAGTACTTTGTAAGCTTTGTATTTGTGGATATATTTTAAATAGTCACTTCCACTCATTTGAATTCGCTGAAGTCCTGCTTTACACTTCTGCCACAAAAATGTTATTACATCAACAAGTATTTCTTTATCGGGTTGGAGATTCTGGAAAGAAAAATACAATTATCAGGTCTGTAGAAGCAGGTATGTATCTTCAATACATTAAAATTCATCTTCTTCACAGTCAGTAAATAATTATCATCTTTAACTTGCTTATAAGAGACGGCAACATTTTAAAAGCCTAAAGAATATATTTTTTCAAAAGCAATTCCTGGCACAGCACCCAAGCCAATCTCTTGCCAATAATAAAAAAAAGGTTAGAATAATTTTTTTAAGTATTTCCCTTTCTAGTGTTGAGTAGTTAACAGTCATAGAAATATGGAAAGCAGTGAGAATAAAATAACATGGGAGAGACAAAGAAATCAACTATATGCCAAGTGTTGTAATAGTCAATACATTCTGGGGAAATTATATGCTACTTAACAGTTCAATTAACTTCAGGAATTTTTTAATTGCTATATGTAAATATTTGCAGAATGAGAACAGAACTAGTAGGTTTTACTTTACATTGATAGGGAAACACTGTATGGATGTAACCATTTTATAAGGATACATTTTTTCATTTTTGCTATTTAGTTTTTGCAGTTTATAAACTCTGTGCCTGACTCCTTTGCTGATAGAGTATATATATTTATTACAGACTAAGTGATTCAATCAGAAGAAATATCTCTAAATCTGTTATACCTGCTTAGATGTACAGATACAGGAAAACACTGTTGTTGCCAAAATGATAAGATCATCAGATGGCTCTCCATGCTTTATAGATCCTTCTACATTCAATGTTTATTTTAAAAAAAAAAGAGAGAGAAAGGAAAGATAGAATGTTACTTTTAGCTAAAAGTCTATGTTTGAAAAAGTATGAGTGAACTTAACATATACCGATTCATTCCAGCTCTGTTTTAAAGTGATTTTTTGGCAAATGTAGGAAAACACAACAAAATTCATTAGGTTACAATTTGTCAACTCTCTCTTTTGTCACAGAGTACTGTATGCACCATATCACATAATTTATAAATAATAACATCTCTTACTGCAACAATATTTGAACTGCAAACATCTATAACTGGACAACGCTTACTTCTTAATGTTTGTTTCTTTCCAGAACCATAAGTCACACCAGCTTCTCTGGTATTATTTTCACCAACTGGAAAAATGTGTTTCGCTTTTCTTGGAAATACTAAAGGTTGCATCACTGTAAGAAGTTTGAGTTCCATTTCTGCTTTCTTCCATCTTGGATCATCCTGACCCTAATTGACAGAAACAACTAGTAGAGCTGGTCTCAAAAAACTGTGAATTGAGTGTTCTTTCTTATCCTCATAGGGAAAGATTACATAAAGAATGTGTAAACAGCATTAGGATTACCTGAAGAAAATTAATAACTAATTCAATAGAAGAATCAAACACATCCCACTCTTCATAGCTGAAAGCTAATTTTACAAACTTCACAGCAGCATCTCCAGACACAGCATTTTCTCCTGCAATAATGACAATAATATTATATATATATATGTATTCAGAAGTTTAAAGTCTAATTTAAGCAATAATTTGGGTATTAAAAATATGAAGGTAAAATTCCACAATTTTCTGCACAATGAGAATCTTGAAGGATTTCTCAATAAGTCAACAAGATACAAAGGTTTTACCATATTGTTGTAACATGTATATTTGCCTAAGTATTATAGTTATACTGATGCATCTGCAATGTCTCAATACATTCCAAAAGTGCTGTACTTTTGCTGATATTAGTGTACCTGCATTGAGGATATAAAGGACCATAAAGGACCTATTTCCATCTGCTGCAGTTTAAATGAGGGTATCGCTCCACAAAGCCCTTTCCTAGCAATCTAATGAAAACTACACATAGAAACATGAATAATTTATTGCAAAATGGGTGAGTGCTTCTCACTGCTACATCTGAAATTGTATATATACATATAGGGATCCTGTTTTCTCACTCTGCAAGTTTATTCAAACTAGAGGAGGGCAGGAAGGTGTTTTTTTAACCCTTGGAACTCAAAATAAGTGTCTTAGCTGACACTGCACAGCATTTAACAGACCCAGGAATATGCTACTGCTATTGTCATATCACTGAGGCACAGGGCCGCCTAGTTGAAAGATGCTGGAAGTATTTAGTAACAGACACCTACTAGTTCCTGAAGCAGCACAGTAATTGTTCCAAGGACCTGAACAAGTTTACAGCAATCCTTTTGCTACAGCCCTTCTCTTCCCTAAGTGCATAATGCAATACCAGTACAAGAATTTGGCCTTTAAATGCTTATTAGGGACATTAACATATCCAGATGAACGTGCTATGCTGAGCATGTATGATTATTACAACATTTCCATATACTTATATGCTATTCTAATGATATATAGTAGGAAATCCTAATGAAATCTATACATAATCCCTTCCAAATGCCTTAGTATTTAGTCAAAATCTCTTAGTATTACAGACATTCATAAATGTATTAAACAAAGAGGACAGCATTTTGCAATCCCTTTATGCATAAGACTGCTGTTAACACAAAAATGCATTTGGCTCCCCAAACCTTTACACAACTTACTTATCATAGAATACTTTAAAAATTCAAAACTAGTTTACCTTTTAATAACAACTGCAGGAGACTTGATGATGCACTTATCCCGAAATCATCAGCGCAGTGTCTTCCTTGAGTACCAGCATTGCTCACCCCACCTTTAATACAGACAACTTCTTGGATCATTTTATATTCTATTTAACTTCTTATTTTAATTAGCTGGTAATAATATCAAGAAAATATTATTCTAAAGTAAAGTTTGTTCTGTCTAAAGTGAAAACAGAGAAAGATTGTTTCTTCTCTGTATGTAAGAGATGTTATATTTTTTCTTTTATTTTTACAGTTGAAGTTTCAAAAACAGGAAAGGAAATAAATGACCTTTAGCTAGTCAAAGACAAAAGACAGATAAACACACGCCATGGCACAAAACCTCTCCCACAAAATCCTGAAGCATTTTGTTACAAATTTGAAATATTCCAGGGATATATGTTATAGTGAGCAAATCTGGGTTTTACTTGAAAAGTTTACCTCAGTGTGAAACTTTCGTGACAAAAGTGCTGTCAACACACATTAACAGGAACATATTGCTAGCAGTAATTGTAATGTCATCATTAATAGATTTACATATGCCTTTGAGACCAAAGTCAGGAAAGAGTGACCACTGCCCATCTTTATACCCAGTCTGCTAGAGCGATAGAATCTGGCTAAGCATAAATCCACAGCCCCTACATTCTGCCATCCCAAAGGCACTTTTCACATCAGTCTAGCCAGAAAAAAATCCAGGCAGCAAGTACTATAAGCTTTTACTGATGTAAGAGGCAACAGTACTTGGTCCAGATTTTTATCTTAATTTTGTGAAGAAAAAAAGAATAGAAAAAAAAAAGAAAATTATTGCCTAAGTTCTTCATTTTCTTTTTTTCTTTTTTTTTTTCTTTTTTTTTTTTTTGCTAGCTTAATGGAGGCTTTTACCTGAAAGGATTTCCATGCCTGCAAAAAAAAGCTCTGAAACCACATCACGAACTTCAATTTCATCAGGAACAGGTGGAGCAGGGCGCAAGACGTGTCTGCTACTATCAGACAGTGCTTCCAGGATGGCAAGGAACTGAGCTGCAGTACCATCAAACATTTCCATCAGTAGCCTTTCAGTAGCAGTGCGAGGCCATGATAACTAAGCAGGAAAAAAGGAATGCACATCCCATGATTTCTAAATTCACCTACAGTAAAGCAAGATTTCTTTCAAAATAGTTCTCCTTCAGCAAACAAGTACACGTTTTTTTTTAAAAAAAGAATGAATACACTGTAAGATATCCTGCTGTTATGAATTTCATGCTTCAAAGTCATAACAAAGCTTCATGCTAAGTGGGCATGATACTTACGTACCATAATTTCATAGCAACCATACACACTGCTGCATGGCACTTCACTAACAAAGCAGTACAACAGAAAACATGAGTTAAGAAGTATCAAGGCCACATAGTTTAAAGCCACCCACATCTCTTCTTAAAATGATACAAACTTAAGCATGAGGAGCTAAGCTCTACATACTTCACAGAAAATCAGAAAATCAGAAAAGATGAGGATTCTCCAGCACAGTAAATATTTAAAAATATTTACAACAGCAAAAACTAGAAAATTAGAAGATATTAGAGGATATTCAATACCATTTTTTCTTAAATAAAGCTATAAAATTTGTAATAGTAAATTTTATAAGTAAAAGACCTGTTGGAGGAGTTATGAACAGTTTAATGATTTGTTCTTAACTTCAGGCATTCAGTTTACTCAAAACTAA
Source organism: Crypturellus tataupa (assembly GCA_034781795.1). Classification (NCBI taxonomy): domain Eukaryota; kingdom Metazoa; phylum Chordata; class Aves; order Tinamiformes; family Tinamidae; genus Crypturellus; species Crypturellus tataupa. Next base: position 1,252,665 of record JAWLRI010000505.1, read on the forward strand.
TAAAAGTCACATAGGTTTGCTAAATTCCTAACATCCCAATTGTTAATAAAGACTTTTTATGATCTTGTGACAAACGACTAATAGTCTTTACATGTACAAACCACACATGAACATATTGAGGTTTGGAGTATATCTTGGATAATGGGAAAAATCAAGTAAGGATAGTTTAAAATGATTGTGCTGTTCACCCAGTAATTTAATATTAACTGAGATTCAAGTCATAACCTCAGTGTCAGCAATCTCAGGTATTTCTGATAAGCAGGCAATCTTCTAAAAAAACCCAAAACACTCAGTACATACTAACATCAAAAATATAATGGCCAATGAGAATGTTATCAATATTAAACAACTGTTTAAGACAATACATCATTCTTGCTTTGAATTATTTGACATTTACTGAACCTAACGCTTTTGTATGTAGTCTAACACAAAGTATATTATGTAGTATATTATGAAGAAATTAGATAATTCTGAACAAAAAAAAACAGAATTACTCATTCAGCTATGATTCTTTGAATCTGTTCTATCAATAGATAAGCTGTGTCAAAGCTAGTGTCACTTTGTAGAATCTTTCTTTTTTCCTTCAAAAAATGCAGAGATTCCAGAACTCATCATTATATTATGAGGTCCATATGTAGCAGATCTGTAACTATATCATGAGATTCAGAGAATGAGATAAAGCTTCAATGCAGGAATACTGTAATACAAAATGTTAAACTTACATTTTGGGCTTCTTTTAGGTTAACTCGTAACTTAGGTCGAAAGTAGCTTTTGGGTTTTCTTCTGGATTCATATACTAATCTTTTGAAAATCATTACTGTCATCTGACAAAAAGATAAACAGTAAATAAATAATTGCTATGTGTTCTGTGCTTTTAGATTTTAAGTACTGTAACAGCCTTTGTCTACTGTAGGATGATACCTTTACAGTGGCCTCTCTAAAAGTCTTTTTGGTTTCTAAATTTCCTGGAGAAGAACTGATATTTTGAAGTTGCTTGAGTTCATCGATTTTCATTAGTCCACGGCGAGCAAATATCTGTCCAAAATAAAACAAATAGTAATAATAATAATAAAAAAGGATAAGAAGTTGATGTATACAAACTGAAACTATTTTCTAATTCTTTTTACTAGTGCATGATTTTAGAGTTGTATCATTCTTGAATTCAAAGAACTGTAAAGGGCCACAATGAATCCCAAATCCTGAACAAATGCTAAAAAAGAAATGAAAACCTTTGCAAAATTCCTTTGTGTATCTGCATATCTTCATGAGGACTGGCCGTTACTTAATGTTAAAAAAATCTAGGGCTAAGATTATGTTAAAAAGTAGCATTGTATTTAACTTTGAATTGATTATTCATTTACATATGGAAACATACTTCCACAATGTAATTACATTTTGGTACACAAACAGAAAATGAAAAAATACATATGCTCTGATTTTAAGCATAAATATTTATTTTCCATTTCATTCCATCTGAAATGTTACCCACGATAAATCGGAATACCTCTCCATTAATGTTGTCTTGGCAATCATAATAACACTGAGAAACTGCAGTATATAGAGTGGCTCTCCAGGTCAAATAGTGTACAGCTAAAAGTGGAACGGATGATTCCATACAGACACTGGCCCATAGTAAGTATTCCAGCACCTGCATTGAAGAAATCCAGTTTCAAATTGAATGCATTTTAAACAGATTTTTATAAAGTTCACAGTATAAAATCAAAATAGTCATATAACCATGCAGTTCTATAAAAAAGATTTTGCATCTAGGATGATGTGGCATCTGTTCAAATTTGAGCAGAGAAAAAGTGGAAACTCAAGCAAAGAAAAATCCTTAAATTAAAAAGAAAGCCAGACCATTTTGATCAACCAAGGATTCCTAACTAAAATCCTAGCCAGCAGGTGTCAGTACAGCTCCACTTTCCAAGTAGCAAAAGGCAAATGCTTGGAATTGGTTTCAGTTGCACAAAATAAGCGCCTTAAAAGAGATCCAAGTAACCTGCATGAGGATGCCAGATATGGCAGAAGACCTGGGCCATCTGGCACAGCAGTTGGAGGGCAGCCAAGATACTCGGGCACCTCAAAATCAAGCACCTGTAGGACACACGACTTCAAACACCTAAGTAGAGGCAACTGAATCACACTTTCTAACCTGTTTTAAACAGCAGACTGAAACTCAGATAATAGAATATCCAAACCTCAATTTACAACAACTGCCACTGAGATTCACTGAACATCACTTGGTCAGTAAAAAACACTTCTGCTGTATGCTGGTAAACCATGTTTGTACAGAACACTAATTTACTATATTTATAGCTGTGTTTGACTAGATGTATGTTTTAAGTATACTTGTCAACTTGAAAGTAAAAGGACATGTTCCCAACTTATAAAAATAAAGACTCATTAAAGGACTGAGATTTCCTTAGAAAGCTTTTGCTACATAAGTGGGAATTTCCAGAATCATAAGGTTAAAGATAGAAGGAATCATATACTACATTTTAGTAGTATTTAGTTAGTTTAGGATCAATAATTGGTGCTAACACAATAGAAACAAAAGAATGGGACATTTAACCACTCTTATTAGTGTAGCTTGTTTATGAACTTAACAGATGGTTATGTTAAAAAAAAATAAAAAATCTAAGATATAGAAGATAACAGACTCAGGCTTGGGAACTCAGAAAAAGTACAGCTCTGAGGCTCCACTGCAGCCTTAGCCACCTCAAAATCCAACAGGAGATTCTGGGGAAGCTTCATTCTGAAGAAGGAGAAGAGCCAGGATGGCCTTAGAACTATACATTGCCCCTTCTGCATGCTAAACATTTTATTCTCACATGAGAAGCACTACTATTGGCAAAAGAGAATGAAGTACATCAGTACATTAGGTAAATATACACACATTTCTAATCTTCCATAAATGTTTCCATTTATTTTGCCATACCTTAGCAGAGTGACCTATCATCATCAAATGTCTGCATATCATGTAAATATGAATTGTACCTGTAAGAATAAAATAAAGCCAAATAAACTAAAATAATTTTCCTTGACATTTGTTTCTAACCAACTGAAACATCTTCTTACAATCTGGATAGCTATTGCTAGAGTCTGAAAATACAACTTTAAAACTGAATTTTCTATAACCACTTCTAAAAGAGTCAAGTTTTAGCCACTACATTCTTAGGCTAAATTAACTTCAAAAGTAAGTACACTACACATCAGCCTCATAAAAGAATGAAGTGTTAAACATGTACTATACTGATTTTTACTTAACCAATTAATGGTATTTTTTCCCAAATACCACTGAATTAAAAAAATAAAAATAAAAAAAGGCAAAAAAAAGCTATCTCTCCTCATAGACTTTGCCTTACTTTTAGTCCATTATGGTAATGTCCTAGCAGCCAACAATGCTTTGTATTTTGACATTTGTATCGTAAGTGAAATGAAGAAAATTGATTATGAACAAAATCTTCAAAAGCATCCAAGTGACTTGGAGATAAAACCCTGTCAAAAAAACTACTGACTTTCAGCTATGTCACAAGCCTGCCTTTCAAAAATCAGCCTAGAAGTACAAAAAATGTTGCAGTCTGGAAAAAAAAATCTATTCTTCTGTCTGTGTGACTGTGTGTAAATGGGCACCTATGGGAGCACACAGTGTCAACCGTCATAGCTAGCAGGGTATTATTATCCCAATAAGCAAGAATTTTGCAAGCATTAAAAAATATTTTTTTTAACACTCAAATGCATAGTGAGGCACAAAATCTCCTACTGACAAAAAGATTCACAGAAAAGTGCTCAGAAGCTAGGAAAATACACAATGGCAGTCCCAACAAAACAAAAAGATAAGAATGTCAAGACCAGTTGTATCTCAGAGAAAGTAAATATTGATGTTTTTCAACACTCATTTAAAAACATACCATTTCCTCAACTGATATTACAACAATTGCCCATATAGAATGAGGAATTATCCAAACTTTTGTTTGAGGAAATGAAACTGTCTTTTTAAAGCAAAAAAATATGATGTTCCTCTTCTTGAAATACAAATTCTTGATACACCTTTCTTCATATATCTAGCTCATAGAAGTTCCATTTTTTCCCCTCAAATATGTCCTAATACAGGCAACTATAAATAGCACACTAAAATCATATATGGATATATTCAAATTCTAACTGTGGGTCAGAATTTTTAAATATTTCATGTTATAGACAGTCATTTTCTGTTCTTAGACCTGTATTTCCCTTTTTGCATCCATCATTAGAACAAACATTTAATTGACAAAAAAACTTACGAGCTTTTTTATTTAATTAGAATTCACTTAAAAACTGGCCTCAATACGGCCTGTCAGATTTCATTTTATTAGTACACTCAAATCACAGCTATAATGAACAAGCTAATACTTTTAGAGATATCCATCTGAAAAATTAACTCTATGTAGAAATATAAAATTAAAACTTCCTATTTCAAAATACAGCCTGTTAAATAAATCCTAGTGCAGTTAAAAAGTCAGTTAAATGACAGAAATTTATTCATGATCTTTTAGTTGACCTTAAATTATATGTACAAAATTTCCCTTCACAGGTTTCATTAGCAAAGAAAATGCAAATAAGAAGCTTGCAATACCATTGTAGATAAGCCAACACAAATTCTCCTGAGGTAGAGCCACTTGCATAGTGAGTCGTAATGAGGACAAGATACTGAAACAAGTCTGCAGGGACTCTTGATTCTGGAGATTTCTGTCGCTGATACAAACCATCTGATAAATGCAAACATTCCTCTCTTGCAAAGCATGGAACTAAAGCATATAGAAACATATATAAATGAAAACATATCTATCTTTAAAGAGCATGCACATACCACTTTTTTACATCTCCAAAGCACAACAAAAGAGTGACTATGAAAAGATGAAGAATGCCAAAGAAAACTCAGTGTGATACTGACCTGAGAATTAAAATACAAAGGAAATGCTAAAGCTTTAAGGCTGAATGCACTGTTAAAAGGAGTGTAGGGAGAGAGAGCTAAGCAAGACATTGGACTGATATTCAAGTGGTCTGGATTTAATTCTTGGTTTCTTTGTTGATGCCCAGTGTAACTAAAGGCAAGTCTTTTACTTTCTGCCCTTTATTTCCCTATCTGTACCACAAATTTCTCCCAGAAATTTTTTTTGCATTGATTGCATCTGATTTTGCCCTGATGCATCCACAATACCTCCTCTTCTACATCCATGTAATACTTGAGGCAATAACAGTCACGTGCCCCACAGTATTGTTGGAACAGAGTTGGAAATAAGGCAAGTGTAACAAGGCTCATCAGTATCTGGCAAGCTCTTAGAAGCTTACTAACTTGATAATGTCTGAAATTATAAATATAAACATATATTTTTCGCAATTAATTCACTGAAATTGTAAGTTTCAAGCCCAAGAACTCTATTTTTACAGTTTCAATACTGTTACATAAGCAAAGTAAACCACAGAAATCTTGCAAAAGAATTACATATAAACTATGTAGGTATAATTTGATTTCTAGAAGAGCTATTAGCATTGTTCTTAAAAATTGTTAAAAAATCATGGCAAAACTTGATTCCATATCTGGAAACTTAAGGATATGGCAGTGTCTAACATCAAGCAATAGAACAGACATTTTCATATACATTCACATAACATCTGGCAGGATGATTGGTTCAGGGTCTATGGAACTTCAAACCCAATTACAAAGGGCTTTGTAAGATGAAAATAAAACAAATTAACATGGAATTTGAGCATTTTCTAAGAAGCTCAACAATCTTTAAAAAATAAAATAAAAAATATAATCAGAATATCATTCATTATATCTGCTTCTCATAATTTTTAAGTAAACTTTCTTTCATGTCTGTAAACACCTATCTACAATCTAACTGGGACTAGAGGAATATGGATTTGATTAGCTCAGTATATAGGAGATGCCTATGGTTTCCCTGCATCATTCTAGTTCACAGAATACTCCGCATTATTCCAGAGTATCCATCATGCACTGAAAAACAGCTTCTCAGCAAAACACTGCTTAAGATCAAAACTAGTATATTTTTAGAAAAGGGGAGCCCTATACCTACTAAAATACTCTCTTCCATGGATAACAAAGGATAAATTGCAGGCCCTTATCTTTATGAGCATTTAGTGCAAAATGAAGCTGACATGCCTCTGAGATCACTGAGCTCAGCATGAGCTTAGAATACTTACAAATCTATTCATTTTTTATTTTCATATTAAGCACATTATCTAGTGATGCAATGCTGCTTGTTACTATGTTGTGAACTATTTCTTTTTTAGATTTTTGCACATTTATAGTATAAATTGCAGTGCAATGTTTTAACTCCCTTGAACTTTTTTTTAATTTTCAGATCACAGTCTATAAAAAAACTCTACAACAACTGTAAGACAGTTAACTTTAGCCCATATCTGGATTCTGACAGGGGTTAATAGCAACTACTTCATAGGGAAAATTGCCGTAGGCATTTACGGAATAGCTTCATAGCTAATTCACAGCAAATTGCTGTGACATTAACTTACTAGTGTTTGGTTTATGCCACAGAAGTATAAGCATTTATATCCTCTTTAAAATGTATGTCTATTTGAAAGGATACCAACCTTGGATGTTCAAATCATCCATGGGTATTAAATCTCAATGTAATCTAAACAGACTAGCTATTAAAGATTAGTATCTGTTAATATTTACTTAATATAACAATAGGAAGAACATTTGTGGAAGATAAAACGGGCTGCTTATTTTAAATCTGCAAATGTCTTTGACAAAAAAAATTATTTGAACCTACCGTAAGTGGTGCATTTTTATCTCTGAAACCATTTGGGAAAAAAGTAGATTTAAATTGATTCACATCATCTATGATTTCATCGAGATTCACAGAAATGAATTGCTGAAGATATCTTCCATAGCACTGCAAAAGTGCCAATTTATACTCCTGAAGAATGAAGAATATGTTATTTTTATAGTTTGCATATTACATTTCTATTTCAATAAAATACTCTTATTATGCTTATGTAAAAGGTATCAGTGTGAAAGAGCAGTTGGAAATCATAGAATCATAGAATCATAGAATCATAGAATGCCTAAGGTTGGAAGGGACCTCTAGAGGTCATCTAGTCCA
>JAWLRI010000505.1:1268621-1282981 GCA_034781795.1 Crypturellus tataupa
CCGCCGGGCAACGGCCGCCGGGCAACGGCCGCCGGGCAACGGCCGCCGGGCAACGGCCGCCGCTGTGGCGCGTGGGCGCCGCGGAGCGGGACAGAAAGGCCGCCCGCATGGGCAAGGTCCGTGGGCAGCAGCTCTGTGCAGGGAAGCACAGAATCTGCCTGCGCCCTCGGAGGAAAACCTGCTGCTTCCCGCGGCCTCCAGGGAGTGCGTTTACCGCGACCCGGAGAGGTGGTGGGAGGAACTTTGTTGGAGCCATGTTGCGTGGTAGTGACAATGCTTTACAAAAACAATATATTTATTTATTTATTCCAAATGCAGCTGGAGGAAGCTTCAGTCATGTCAAAAAGCACACCCTTTTTGAATGTCATTTTTTTTCTTGGGATGTTGTTTCAAACTTAACAGTATCACTTGTCAGGTCTACTGCAGTATTACAGAGAAAAGGGAAGATGTGTCTCTGCCTCCTCCCTTGGAGTTAGCATTCGGCTGTAAAAAGATGGCAGCAACTCAGGAACAGGGCTACATTGACAGATATTATAGGAAACAGCCAGAGCAACCTATGTGTTTTGGGGTCCTTAACTGGCATTATAGCAAAAGGGATCTTGGAGAGATGTGAAGGAAACGGGTTGAGTTGCCATGTTCATAACCATGATGAGCACAAGGGACCGCTTAATTTAAAACATGAAAGTGGAAGCTTATAAATGTTATGAGTGGGCAGTGAACCCTGGCAGTTAGGGCCAGTTGGAGGCAGGAGGCATTGAAATCATTGAAATCAAGTGGTAAGGGAAGCAAAGAAGTACCTGAAAAGTGTATCCAAGTAATTTATGGTTGAGAATAAAGAAGGTATGACTTGAACCACTGGAGAGGTACAGCATCTGCGTGCTGAATGATAACAGAAAATATTTCATTTGTGAGGCCAGAGAAATGATATTGGGATGATACAGAGGGTATGAGAATAAATAAAATTTGAAGTGGCTTTATGACTAATATATCTGATTTACTAATTTGTATTGTTACTTTCTGGGAGTTGTGTGGATCTGTTGTCCAAACAGGTTTTGTGTGACTATGGGAAGATGGTATCAAGAATCATTAAAGGCTATTTGTATGAATGGAGTAACCAAAGACATTGGTTGTAGGTAGAACCAAATGGCTGGGTAAACCTCTAAGAGGGTTCCTCACATTCTTGTGAAGGAAGCAGACAACCAAGCTTGCAATGAAAAGACATCGCACAGAGCTGGTGATTTAGGAATCACTGAGTACAGAGACAAATTTTACAAGACACCTGAAATGTAAGAACCTGGCCTGGAGAGCAGTTATTACCCTGTTTAAAGATTCTCCCTGCCTTGCCACAGAAATCAAAGAACTTACTGTGATGGATTCCAGATGACTAATAAACTCTGGCTTCTCATGCCGCTTCTGATTCCATCCTTTCCAAATTCCTAAGAGCTGACTGTTTTGCCTCACTAGAGGGTGCTGCATCCAAAAGGGCTGATCTCCAAATTCACAGGGCCACAAGAGACGCCCTTACAAACTAGCAGGGCCTAGGAGCTTCATGGGATGCTTGACAGACTGTAAAGGAGATTCCTGAGCAATACTTTGCATATTTCTAACATTTGGCTGGCAGATGGTGGACTGAATGCAACATTGGCAATCTGAATTAGTGTTTGCAGCCATAGAAGCAATTTAGGTTGAAGAAAACAGTGAAATAGAGTATATTCATTTTCTACCTCAATCTCTGTCACGTTGATAATTCAGTGAGTCCAAACGTTAAAAAAAAAAAACCTTACAGTTCCAGAGTTAGAACTTTTAGTTGCATAAGGATTGTATATTATTCAAAAGGGCCTTCAGCTGGTGAAATGTGATGTTTATAGAGAAAAGTTCAGAGTGAAAAGATTGATATATATTAAAGTTGAAATCCGAATAAAATTTCCTCAAAAAATGAGAATATACAGCATTGTCTGTATGACTTGGAGAGTTTATAGCAATTCTATGAATCATGTATGTCCCTATATCTTAAAAAAAAAAAAGTTATTTGTTGATCAATGCTGTATTCATCACTGGAAGGTGAACTTTTAGATTTTGTATCTGAATTAAGATAAAATTAAATAGGAATCAGACAAGATGATTGTCTCATTGGAGAACTGGCATAGATTTCCATTTTGTTAAGTAAAATCTTTGCATAGCAACCTATAATTATTAAATCTTTAGATCACATATGGGTAAAGCTACCTCAAAAATTAGGCTACAGAAGAACCCACAAAGAGTTAACTTAGTAAAAACCATTAGAAGAAATATCTGTCCCCATGGCTTTAGGGTCAAGAGCATGCTTGAGGCTGAAAAGGGGAAACCTTGCTGCTACCTCATCAAGCTGCCTGCAAACTTCTCTGGTGTTGATTCCACTTGTGTGAAATACAGTGAAGTTACAAAGAGCAAACAAAGTGGGGAAAACACTGTGTGATCACAATAGAGTTTGACAGAAAAAGTGTCCAGTGGTATCAGGGTACAGAGGCTGAGGTAATGTCTGCCAAACCCTATTTATTACATTAAAAGAAGTTTGTTCCCTATGAGTAACTCTTGAGAACCTTTCCTAAGGTGCTTGTAATAAACATGTGCTTGAATTATTCACCTGTAGGTTTGGCTGATACAAAGACAATTTTGGACAAGTTCCCAGAGATTAGAGTAATGATTTTATATGTCTTCTTTTAGGGGGACAAAATGTCTCAGATGAGATGATTCTGGCCATTGCTTAGCTTCAGGCTAAGAGGACTTTTAAAAGAGTGCTCAGCATGTTTATGGCCTAGTATATTCAGAGCTATGGATGGCATTTACTGTATTTGCTTAATGGGAAGTCCCAGTGGGAATCCACAAAGTACTTTCCCTCTGAGTAACAGTGCAACAGTAAAGGCAGAAGAAGCAGCAGAAGGTATGTGCTGATTTTTACAGAGAAATTCACAGTTTCTGGTTTACCCCAGGGGAACCTACCTAAGGGCCAACAGAAACAAAATGTCTGATATGACAGTACAGCGTTTGCTCTTCACATGGTACAGGGGCAGAAGAATAGCTCTGTCTGATAAGGGTCCTTAAAAGTCGCTTAGGCAGCTGAAAGAGGTGAATAAGTTGCTGAATGATATGGATATCTTTTTTAAAAAAATTGATTAAGGTCATCCATTGGGAGTAGAAAAAGGAGGAACTTGGCTAAGTGCAAAAAAGGCAACCTGTCTGCTGTGACACTTGTTTGTACCTAGCACTGATGAGGCGGATTTGGAAGTGCAGGATGTTTGTGGACACCTATGGGAGATTACAGTCTCATCTGTTCCTTTCCATTCTGCTGCCCTTGCTGTTTTAGAGCTGTTTGCTAGAGCTGTAACAAGTGTCCTTAGACTCATGTGACTTACTTAAATCTACCTTTACATTTCAAATATAATTTGTGGACTTCTGATCTTAACTTTAAGCATGAAAGGGACATCTGCTACCTTTCAATGGCAAACTTAGTAAGGAAATACAGAGATGACAGATGACAAACAGCATCTTGTTATTTTTTGCTGCGTGATAAGGAAGTGTCCTGGTTAGGAAGGCACATGCCTAGATGCAAAGATTGAGAAATGTGCAAAGAGCTGACGGAAACGGCTTATTTAGGGCACAGCACAGATAACAGTATTATAAAAATCCCAATACTTACAGACTTGGAGGTTAAGGATTGCACTACTTTTCAAACAAAGCAAAAGATCCTGGCCTTTACTGAGATGGTGGTATAGTTGTATACTATTCTAGTTCACAAGCTGTTCCTATCTCGAGTAGCATAAAACATCTGTCATCCCAGGGAATATTCTCTGTACTCCAAACCCTACATTAACAAAGGTGAAGCTTGTGAATCTTTTAACAAACAATTGGTGGTCTTTTCAGGTACACTGAAAGCAGGCCTAGAACAGATTTAATGCAAATAAATATTCAGAAAGGTTTTCATTTGCTTTAAATTCAACAAAACTCCCAAGTTTCACTTGAAAAGAGTCCCTAGCTTCCCTCTGATCTGTTGAGTTAGCACATATGAGGGAGAGGATAAGAATGATCTACACATGAATGAACTGTGCAACTGTTAGATTCTTACAAAGTTGCATTCAAGTTTGGGGTGGCAATTCATATATCAGCTACTCACTGCACTTCTGTTGCATGGCTGCTCACTATGTTTTTGTTGTATCACATGGAAGGTTTCAGTGCAGAACTCCAAAGACAAACTGAAATTTTTCAAGGTTTTAATATAGAACTAATTCTTTTTATGTGAGTGTAAGTGCTCACTGAATACCCCAGAAAGCTTTCTCAGTTTCTGAATATTGCTAGGACAATGTTCTTAGACACATGGAGGTATTTCAGTTTATGACTAGAAAGGGTATTAGAGGGATGAGGTCATTTTGCTCAGTCAGTTTTTCAAAGAAAATGGAGGCATCTGTAACATTGGTGCAATTTGTCCCTTCAACTCAGGCTATACTGTTAAATATCAAATAGGTTAACCTGTGCTTTGGGAGAGAGGAGCAACAGGGTTGTTATTTAGAGGTCTGAGTCTGTAAAAGGTTTACACTGAAACAGAACAAATTCTGAGATCTGTTTCATGGATTTAAGTACCTAAACTAGCAGCTGGACACCTGAAAGTCCCTTAGGGACTTTTCAAAAGATGGAAGGATTGCTGCAGTAAAATAGTTTGCCTACAATTTCTGATATTATAATTATTTGATTAAGATATGCTTAAGTGCATTCTACTTGAATAGATATCAAATGATACAGTTTATTTTGGAAAGTTTTCAAAGGCTCTGCAAATATTTCTTCAGGGATATGTGCGTTTTGGCTCACTGGACAGACCACATAGGTAAAATTCTTCTCTCACTCAACGATCCTGTCTCGAAGCACAGGAAGCTAGAGGGGTTCTTCTAAAAAAGAAGCTGCATCTAAGGCTAGGCTAAAATGATAGCAAAGAAGCCTTGAGCAAAACCCTTGTAAATCTCTGACAAGAGTGAAAAGGGAAAAATCTGGGCATTTTAGTCATGTGGATGAAAGCTACTTCTTAGAAATGTAAGAATTATGTGAAAAACTTAGTTGTACATGTAACAGGCCAGAGCGCGGCCTGAGCTAAGGACAACATCCAGTTTATTGCATAGAGACAAGCAAGATGGTTCCATTTGCTGTGACATGTGAGAACAGAGTTGGCAGAGATGGAACAGGGAAATTGGTTCAGTTTTATCTGCATTGAGCTTAAGCTGATTGCTAGATATCTAATAGATAAGATCAGAGTTTGGTAAGCAGCAGTGACATGTTTTGCTTAAAATCATCATGCACTTTCTCATTTAATCAAGATTCTCAAAACAAACTTCAGGGAAGTTTGGCCTAACCCAAGAAATAAATTATTTCTGAGGTCTTTCCAAAATTCCCTTGAAGCCAAAATGACAATGCATTTTTGTTCACATTCTCCTTATGTGCATTTGTTGTTGTAATTCTGAGCTGCCACAAATGCTGTAGATTGAAATCATTCCAGAGAAATAACACTGTTGTTTGCATATATAACTCCTGAATAGCCAAATGCATTTTTATCATAACACTTTCTCTGTTATGCATTTGGTCAGGCAGTACTCACAGGATCAAAATAGATTCTTCTAGGAATTAACCACTGACAACAAACAAGGGGAGAATTAAAATAACCTCTTGATGACCTTCAATATTTTTTGGTCTATGCACCTCATTTCAGGCCATTTCTTATTCCCTTATCATGCATTCTGAAAGTTTTTGGCATCATTGCTTCTGTTTTTCATTCATATCAGGTTTTCACCCAGTTGCCAGAATATTTCACTCCAAGGTCAAAGTATCTTGATTGAGCTTCATTGAAGCAGCTGACAAAACCTGTTTTGAGCAACAGCCTGACCTTTGACTAGGGGATTTAGCAGCTTGGAAGTAAGCAGTAGAAAATTATGCAACGTGGAAGAGTAGTTATTTGATGATTAATATGTCTTTCTTATGCAAGGAAACAGAAATATCTTTCTCTTCAAATCTTATTTGCTGATGTCATATTTCTCAACAATACTTTTATTGGTATGTGTAATCATATTTTCTATTTCTCTTCAAAGTAACTGGTACTGTTGCTGGATTATATTTGATGAGATGGAAACTGTCCAGAAACAGAATTATATCTTTACAAATATATTTGTATGAAGATGAAGGTAATGTATCATTAAATGGTTAGTAGGACTGTAGGAATCTGCAATATGCAGAAGTGTGATGACACTAAAGAAGAGTAAGTAGAAGGAGGATTAAACCCCCAGGCTAAACACCAGCTGCTAACAGGGATAGGTAGAAGTGTAGTAGTTATTTCCTACAGGAATGCTGACATTTTTGTTGGTAAACCACTGATTGCCACTGATAGAGAAGCCTGCATATATGGAGCTAGAGAGCACAATTAGATCTGTTTAATAGATAGTGTCATTGGAGATTCACCTTTTTCTCTCTCAGAATTTCTAATTGGAGAAGTCAAACTATTATTTTTCCTCTAGCTCATGGCACTTTTGGGGGGGAAAAAAGTCCTACCAGCACTTTAATACATTTAATGAATGGGATAATTAAAATCTCATAGACCTTCGTTACACAAATCTGGATGAAATTTTGGAAGCAGGTTTTGAAAATTTTGCTAGCTTTTTTTAAAGTTGACATACAGCTTCTCCTCCACTCGGATAAATACATTAAAATGCCCATTTATTGCTCAGTGGATCTATTTTGTATACTCAGGCATACCTAATAAATTTAGAGGCAAAAGCCTCTAGCAAAGCCAATATAAGATAGAGATTTTTTTTCATTGTTTTTTGAGTATCATTAGCAATGGAGTTGTTAAATTATCCTTACTGGCACAAATATTATGTAGTACCTGTATAATCTCATCAGAAAAGATTGATTGAATGATTCCTTAGAGAAAAAAAGGCACAACTTCACTGAAATAAAGCAACATATTATTAGTCTGAGTTAGCACTAATATAACTAAGTATAACTTAGTCATCAGAAACATAATCAGTAAGTACCATACAAAAATAAATTTTTTTTAAAAAAAGCTAACTTACAGATCTGAGACTTTGGGTGCATCTACATTAGTATTTTGGTTTATATCAAGAGTGCTCAGCTCAAGTGAATCAGATCATCTCTTCTTACTGCTCATATTTCCTGTTTTGGAGTGGTCTTGAGCACATGAATTGAATTCCTTTTGAATGAAAGAACACATGAAGAGCACACATTCCTCAATACATATTAGGAAATATAGTCTGTAGGACTCACAATGTTCTGTTTACACTGCTTTAATACAATCTTTTTCAATGATTGAAAGAATAAAGAATATGCAGAGAAGATTCTGCAGATATGTTTCTTCCAGAGAACTCTTAATTTCCTTAAAAAGCATATTAAGAAGTGTGTACAAGCATAATACTTATCCTACTGTGATAGTTCTCCCAGTGTCCTTTCAGATATCCTAGCAATACCCATCTAGCCTTTGTTGACCACACGCACTTTGTCACAAGTGCTTCTCCTGCGACTCTCAGCACCCCTATGATTGATCTATAGCATGCAACACCCTCAGAGATAATGGAGAGTGAAAACTGACGTATCTTCAGGGAAGTCTAAAAAGAGAAAATAATAAGGTGGCAAGGTCAGAAGCAACCACAAAATATGAGAAAGAAAAAAGGATTGCAGCATCTGAAATGCCTATGATATTAAAGAGTACAGCCTTAAAAGATCATAAGCTACCCTTAAGAGAAAAATAATCATGTCATGGATACTGACAGAAATAGGTCTCCCTCATATGTTCCCGGAAGTTGCTCAGGAGAATAGTAAAGGATAGTCTGTAGAGAAGAGGAAAAAAGAAAAAGAAATCTAAAACACTCGTCCCAAAAGACACTTCCACCTTTCAATGTGATTTGGGTGATATGATATGGTGATGTTAGCTGTGACTGATGCTAGACCATGGTGTCTCATATCTAAAAAGTGGCAGAGGGATCACTCTCTTCTCCAAAGTAACTATTGATAGGACAAGAGGAAATGGCCTCAATTTGTGCTAGAGGAGGTTCAGGTTCAATATCAGGAAAAATTCTACACAGAAAGAGTGATGAAGCATTGGAACAGGCTTCCTAGGGAAATGGTGGAATCACCTTCCCTGTCAATGTTGAAGAAACGTGTAAATGAGGGTCTTAGGGACATGGTTCAGCAGGCATGGTGGTGATGGGTTTAATGTTGGACTTGATAATTTTTAAGGTCTTTTCCAATCATAACATTTCTATGATTCTAAAATAACAGCAACTACCGTAAGTATATAGCTGAAAATTGGGATATGCTATAAAAACTGGCTGGCTTAAATTAAAGATACCCTTCCCTGGCATCCTAATTCCAGAACAATGACAACACCTCCTCCATGCTTTCTCTCAAACCTCACCCTAACGCTAAACCTACAAATTTTGCTGACTACCTGCCCACTAAGAGACCAACATATCTCTAGGCAGCATTCACCTTCCACTCATGGCCTCTTTCCAGAAAGTGGAAGACACTAACACCACATTTATTTTATCATTCAACCCCAACGCTAACTCTAAAATGTTTCCCCAACACTAGCCAATGGAAAACTGCTCTGTGTGGGCCCCATGAAAAACTCTTCCCAGGGGCCATCTCTGGGATACATACACCTTCCCCTGGCAGCCTCCTTCCACAGGCATAACATATCATATTGTGCCTATACAATTTCACTTTCACTCTTCCCTAAAGGTAACCCCAAAACTTTTAGTAAAAAATTACTGTGTGGAATAACCCCATGTGTGGACCAGAAAAGAAACTCCTCACAGAAGCCGTCGTAGGCCTTCTCCTGGCAATCTCATTCCAGAACTATGAAAACATTCCCACCACACCTGGTCGATCTTTCCCAGTATCAGTGTCCTTGCATTTGTCATGTGGAAGACCGCTATGTGTGGACCAGATGAGAAATTCCTCTCAGGAACATGTCTGGACAGTATGTACCTTACCCTGCCGGCCTCTTTCCAAACACGTAACGATGGTGCCTCTATGCTTTCTCTTTCTCTCAACACTAGCCCTAACCCCAATCCTAAAACATTTACAAAAAAACTACTGTGTGGAATACCCACTTCTGTGAGCTAGACAAGAAACCCCTCCCAGAAATCATCTCTGGGCAGGCTACACCTTACCCTGGAAACCTCATTCCAGAACCATGATACCACCTCGTCTGTGCTTTCTCTCAAGCCTAACCATAACTGTAACCCTCACCCGAAATACCGGCGTAGCAGCTCCCTGCGGAAGAATACCGTGTATTAATCATATGAGAAACTCTTCCCAGAAACCATCTCTGGGCACTGTTCACCTTCCTTTGGTTGCCTATCTCCAGGAACCATCTCTGGGCCATATACACCTTCTCCTTCACCTTCTTATCCTTTTCCAAATGCATCGCCATTTTTCCTCTATGCTTTCTGTTTCTCTCAAAACTAATCATTACCCTACTCCTAGTACTTTTGCTTGCCACATGCCCCTGCAGAAGACCCCTTGTGTCATGCAGATGAGAAACTCTTCCGAGGAACCATCTCTGGATAGCGTTTGCCTTCCCTCGATGGATTCTTTACAAAACCACAACAGCGGTCCCTCTATGCTTTCTCTTTCTCTCTGCCCTAACCCTAACTGTAACCCTAACCCAAAATTTTAATGCAAAACCTGCTGCATAGAAGTACAGAAAGTGTCAGACTAGAAAATATACACGGGAAACATATGGGTACAGTGTACACCTTCCCCGGCAACTTCTTTCCAAGGGCACACCAATTGTGCTGCTATCAAGCCTAAGCCTAAGCCTAACCCTAAAATATTTCCCCAACACTTGCCATGTGAAGACTGCTATGTGTGGCCTAGATGTGAAACTCTTCCCAGGGACCATCTCTCAGCTTTGCAAGCCTTCCCCTCAAGGGCCCTTTCCACATCCCTGACAGTGGCTCCTCTCGGTTCACTGGTTTTCATAGAGAAGGATTGGACACATTTTCCACAGAAGGGATGTAGTTTCCTCAACCCTCTGAACTGTATTTTCTGAACCCAGTAATTAATGCTTTTGGTAATCATTATATATGCGGGGCACACTGGAGATCAGAAATCATGGAATAATGGCCTTTCATATTAGAAGGAAATATATTAAGTGGAAGCAGTAGAAAAAATGTAAGAAGAAAGGGAAAACATGAAGTTGGAGTATGTCATGGCATATGTTTTAACAGTAGAGCTGGAATTTCAGGTCTTTAAACCTCTTCGACGGGTGGTACTTCATCCCTGGGGCATTGCAGCTATTAATATGGAAGGCAGTCATTAATATACATAAATATATAGAGAGTCATTCTGGTGCTGAAGCCTTGAGAAGTTTGCAAACTGGGATGTGTGGGAAACTTCCTCAAGTAAAGTGTTTTACCCTGTGGGTATGAATGCAAGAGCATTACTCTGGGGTTGGTCCTAAGCAAGGGAGCTAGGGAGAATCAGGCAAGTTGATCACATCTTCATTAGTGAGCCATAAGAGGTCCCAGTGAGTTTTGAAAATCTTGAAGAGATTAATGTTAATTGGGATGAGATGACTTTCAAGGTCATCCTGTTGTATTCTGGATGCGTTTGTGATGCCTTGTCTACCTCACACTTTTCCTGCAGGCTAGGAAAGTCTGTGCTTTTTATTATTACTGTTTTATAATATGTTTGTTAGACAGCTTTGGTCTGGTGATTTATTTTTGTCATTTTATTTTATTTTGTTAATTTTGTGATTTAGTGTGAGGGGTTTGAGCATTTTAGTAACTTTTTAGACTGTATCTACTCAGATGTTTGGCTGAATCTAATTCCCTTTAGACAGAGGGGATGACAGGTCACTGCTGAGTTAAAGAATATCAACAGCGGCCTGAAATTCTCAACACTGAACTGAGTATGTAAGTTTGTTAGATTTGAAGACCAGAATTACCACTGGCATCACTAATTATATTTTAATGTATTCACCATTTATGATCTATATCTATAGCACCTCTGTTACGATCTTTTTTTATATATCTCTATCATTCCTTTGACCTTATTTTTAACATAGAATACCTGAAAAGTGTAAAAGAAAATACTGAAAAACGCAAAGCATGAAACACAATTACAGAGAGGAAAAAGAAAATGCAAGGTAGTCCAGCCACAATTACATTAAAAAATTAACATTTCTGGTAAAGCTTCCAACATCTCTGAGTAATGTAATCCTGTACAACATATGGACATTGTTTCAGGCATACAGGTGCATTTAGAATTTACAATAACTGAATATTTTTACACTGACAAATATATGTGTATTCAGTGTAACTGGGCTGCCAGAAATTGCTCAGTAAAATTCTGATTCTCCAGACATATCTTAGTGGGGCCTAGGTAGCTCAGGAATACACTGATTTCTCAAACCCCTTCTTCGAGTTCACTATGATGTAGGTGACATTTCTTTATTCCCGCTTCTATTGAGCTCAGCCATTGCCTCAGACACCTTCTTATTACTCAACATCTGACATCCATCAGGATGTTCTAGCTCATTTTGGTGCAAAATGCTAAATATCATTGTGCTGAAATCTTGCATTAGATGATCTCTAGAGGTCCCTTTCAGCCTCAACCATTCTGTGATTCTGTGATTGTGTGAATGCTTCTGTCACTCCACCCACCTTATGATTTTAAAGCCTGGACCTATTATGAAATAAGTATGCATGCATAATTCACTGCATGCAGTAAGTGACTTTCCTTGGTATGTGCAGTATCAAGCTATGCAATCAAGCTATCTCCTGGGGTGAATCTCTTTATAGTGCATGTCAGTTGAATATGTTTCAACAGGACAAATTCAATTAAAACAAATGCTCACTTCAAGAATACCTTAATTTTGCTTCCCTGTGAAAATATGCATCCAAGTGTGAGAGAAACAGGAAATACAGCAGGAAATTAATACATGCAGCATTCTTGGATAATAATTATTACATGAGTTTGAAGGACATTTGCACAAAGAAGAATGTATGCACAAAGCCACAGACCACAGTGACCTCCCACACAGCACACTTCTTTAGAATTACTGAAATTATAAACAAAGTAAAAGCTCTTCTTTCCCAAACAGTCTCCTCAATGTCACTAGCTTTCACATTCTGGCTTCTGTCACTGCATCCCACACTCTCCCTGTTGCTAAGTGCTTTAGGCTTTTGCAATATGTTCCAGAGGCTCCCTGTTTCTCTCAGATCTCAAAATGTGCTATCATTTGAGAGCAGCATGTCTAGGTTTATCTGACTTGGTAAGGAACAAAAAATAAAAAAGAAGAAAAAAACTGTACAAATTGCAGCTTCCTATAGAAAATGAGATTTTTTTCCCTGCTAAAAAAATGTTTCTGTAATCTCGCATGCCTGTTCATAACACTTTGTTAGAACATCCTTGCAGTTCACGGTAGGATCTGTGAGGAATGGGGGCACATTATGGCTCCTGGGAATAGCTGTAACTAAAGCTTTACTGTAAGTGACAATAGCAGCACAGAGCACACACTGCTTGCAGAGGTTTGAATAAGTGCTCTAACTGTGCTATGCAAATAAAGAAATTCATAAATAAATGGAAATCATAGGAAAGGTGAAAAAAGAAGATAATATAACAGTTAAGAATTTATATCATTTCATGACCATATTAATAAATACTGGTTGTTAAATGTATGCATCATTACAGTTTAAATATTGTTTGGTTTCTTATACCCTTGTAGCAGGCATGCAGCAGTTTCTCCTTAGCAAAGAATGATATTTTCACAATTATTCACCCACCTAACCATGCAGCTTGCTTCTCTTTTAGGCCATGAATCCTACTGAGTGCAGTTTTCAGGCCATTGCCTTTACCCGTCCTAATGTGGAACTGGTCAGCTTTCCTTGTATCCTACACACTACCCCAGCAGTGACTGCCTGACGGGTTTGCTGTCTCTTTTCCACTCAGATTATAATGAGCAACACTGGTGGTGATTAAACAGCTGTCTCAAAAATTAACATATATATTTAAACTGGTTGCACATCCTCCCTGCTTTCAGACACAAGAAACCTTCTAGGCACAGGTTTATTTTGGTTTTGCCATATCCCAAACCAGCTGAAGGCATAGGTAAAGTAGGCTGTATTTAAGTAGAAATTTAGGATTGGATCAGTAGATTGAAACTATTGATACTGAGCCACCTCACATTTCCATTTTAAGTCTTTTGGGGAGGTTATTTTGGGATATATCTAGCATGCTCTCCTGAGCCACACACCTCCACTACACACGTGCTTGAAAGCTTTCTGAAGAGAAAGAGTGCTAGGTACCGGCTCGAGGACCCTGTCACGACGCAGCTCACGCTCTACTTTGGAACCTACCCTCCCCATTCGCAGAATGTGGAGCACATTTGGAGCAGCGCTTCTGTTGTCATTCCCTCCTTAAGGAATTTAGTTTGCATGCACCAAAACTGCTCTGAGAGATGAAACAACACATGGCAAGTGGAAACAATCTTGGGATTTTCCCCAGAATTGCGCTACTGCCATAAAACAAAACACTAGTGTAGACAAAGCCCTTTGACAGCTGCTGCGTGCAGTTATCTGGCAGCTCCTTGAGGGCCCAGGAGATGAGATCAGCTATTTTACACTGAATCTCTTCCCTCCCTGTAGACCACTTCTCTGCATCACTCCCGGCCTCCTGCCCCTGCTATCAACATCCTATCTTTTTGCTTTTTGCACAGGAAAGGTCCCTGATCTCCCACATTACCAGTCATATGGAAGATAAAGGAAGTGAGCTGGGGCTGCTTAAAGATTCTGTTTTCTGAAGGGTGAGGACTGACCTGAGACTTGAGCATGAAGACATCACAGCCACAGAGAACCAAGGGAAGAGTGTTCCTAGGGTGGGACGGGCATACATAGGCTATGAGGAGGGACTGTTAAAAGCCTCTGCCCTCACGGCTCTAAAATTCTGCTGCATCTCATATGCTTCCGTCATCAGCCTCCCCTCCTTTCGCCCTCACTTAGATTCCTAAAACATCATTGACAGTTCAGAGCACCCTCACATTCACTTGGAAGAAGGATCCTTTCCAGCTTTCCCATTTCTTATTTTGAAATAGTTCTTCTGCTACCACTGCACAGATTAACTGCACAAACACAGAATTTTTAAAATGATGATTCAACTGATGCTTTTTCTCTGCATCATTCTCACACCTGGGGAAAGAGGTGTGGGGCTTTTTGTTTGTTTGTTTGTTTGTTTAAATATTCCTGATTTCTCCTGGTTCCTAGGCCTCTTTCTTGCCTCTAGACATGCCCTTTTGATAAGTGCATGTTGAGACTGGACATATC
>JAWLRI010000505.1:1291834-1308388 GCA_034781795.1 Crypturellus tataupa
ACAGCCGGCGCGAGCGCCCGCTGACCCCGAACTTCGGCGAACTCCTTCCTTGCATTTACCGTCCTCCTCCTCCTCCCGCCGCTTCCTCCCCCACGTACGTAATGGCAGGGGTTACGTGGGAGGTAAAACTGCGCTCGCGACCAGGGTGGAAATGGTTGGCGTTGGCCGCTTTTTTTTTCTGTACTGCGGGGAAATTCGCGGCGCTCCCCGGCGCGAGGCCGAGGCTCGCGGCTGCTCCGGGCCGTGCTGACCCGGCCCCTCTTTGTCTCTCTCTCTCCGCAATGATTTGGGCAGCTCCAGGTCGCCGGAGTTGGTTTGAACTCCGTGCTGGCCGTGGCAGAGCCGTCGCGGTGGTGGTGGGCAGCGTCGAGCGCGTTGCGAGGAAGCAGGGCCGAGGTTTGCCCTAGTGCAGACCAAATAACTCGGTTTTAAAAACTTCCCTTTTTTTTTTTTCATCCTTTTGTTTTGTTTAATAATCTACCTTTTTCCTTTTTAAGTCTTTTTTTTTTTTTCTCTTTCATAATTTAACTGGAAATGCCTTTCAAACAGAAAGGCAGGACGGATAAACAATCCGTCCTGCTGTAGGCATTGGGAAGGGAAGCCTGGTTTGACATTCTTCCACCCTCCTCCACCCGCCCCTTTTCTTTTTAATTGTATTAATCGAACTGGAAAGTAGTCGACCAAAGGTTAAATACTTGGAAGATTTGGGACTGGGTAAAGCGTTTTAGACGCGAGGCTTAGCATCAGATTCGTGTTTGTTTCCATATTAGAGTTGTGTGAAAATAAAGCAGGTGATCTGACATTTTGTATGGTTGAGGTATTAAAGAAACTGCGGTGGCGCTTTATTGTAGATATTCAGCATCCACGTTACCCAGCTCATGTTATTTATGTACGCACTTCCGTAAGTGATGAGAGAAAAACTTGTTTTGAATAATAAACACAAAAACAACAGATACGAAACCATGTGTTAACATACATTTGAAATGCATGGGGAAAGACTTCCTTAAAATTACATCTACTTGAAAGAGCAAACTGAATTAATTCCTCCAGCATATGGAGATCTTTACACAATGCTAACCTGGCTTTAAAAGGGCCACTTAAATTGGAAAGATGAAAGCATCTTCTTTTGATGACATTATTTAAATATCACTTTGTCAATATAAAGTCTAACTTACACAATTTTTAATAAGGATACCTTGATTTTTGCATGTTGTTTGGTGTAGCCTCATATTTACCCAGAGTGGCATTCTACACAAATCAGCTAGGTGGAGTCTGTCCATATCCATATAGAAGAGTTTGCAAATGAGATTCTGTGTTGTCTGAAGTAAATTATAGTCTGAAAATTGAGGGTCGTTTCTTTAAGCTTGGCTAAGGATGTAGTGCATTAATTTGTCTTTTTAATAGATAAACACCACTGAAGTGTAGTGAAATACTTAATATTTAATTCCAAATGTACTCTGATCAAGAATTACTGAAGAAAGTGGAGCAGGACACTGTATGTTTATTGTTTTGCTCCTCAATCGCTCAGGCTTCAATTTTTTCATAACATGATAATATAAAAAAACATGGCACAGATACTGAGGTACTGCTTGTGACGTCTATACTGAGATGTTCTGTATGCCTGTGTTACTGTTAAAATGTGGAGCTCTTGCATTAGAACTATGCAGTATTTCTGAATGGGTTATTAATGTTTAAATTCTTCTAAATTCTAATTACCTGCTAGAAGAAAAGATATTTGTTTCTCTGGTCTTAAAAAGTGTTCATTCACTACAGTGTATCTGAGTAGACCCACCTAAAAAGTGCATCTAGTAAAGGCTTCCTTGGAGATTTATTTTAGTGAACATCCTGCATTAAAAATCTTTTTTTCTATTCTTTCCCTAATTTTTTTGGGGGGGGGAAGCTGTTGTTATTTCATTCACTGACCAGCTTTTATTTACTAGTTAAGAAGACGATTCAGCTATTGTTTTTTAAGGCATATATTCATTTTGTTTCTTCTGACAATGTAATCTGGTACTTTGGAAATAGTATGTCCAAAAATCAAGCTCAGTAATAATAAAGCTTTTGTAGTGTAGCCTAACTTTCCGAAAGGTACTAAATGTTCTTTGGGATTCTTAAGTTACAAATATCTTAAGTTTTAGCTATGACCTTTTTTTGTACACCTGAATATTTGCTCAGCAAACTCTGAATATGTATCTGATGCAGCTGGACATCACTGTAATTAGCAACACTTCAGATTTTGCTGTAAAACAGTACTCCACAACTTAAGCATGTAAATGCTTTTAAAGGACCAAATATTTATTCAGGACTTGTATTTAAATAACAAGTTAAAACACTTTATCACTAGTGACCATTTTTTTTTTCTTGCAATATCGATAACTGTAGAAAGTCCATAGTAACTTAGAGTGAGAAGAGAATTTTCCTTCATGCTGATAACTTATAATCTATGCTCAAAATTATTTTCTTTTGGTGCTCATATCTAAAATGAATGGCTAGTGACCATTTTTTTTTTTTAATCCTTTATATAAAATAGTCAAGCCTCTAGGTATTTTAATAAATATCTTGCAGTATACGCCTTTCGGGTTGTTATAACACTTTTACATGTTAATGACAAAAGAGCAGTTACTGTTCCCTTCAAAAAATACTAAATTCTCTGAAATGACCATTAGTGGTATGGGATTTTCTTTTTCATGTATTTTGTGAAGAGTGCATGATATACTTCTCTTAACTGTTTCCATGAAGAGTGAGAGCTAGTACTCATTTGGTGTGTAACAAATATAAATTAATACCTGCACACTCTAACCTAACATGATGGATTGATAATTCTTACAGAGCCTTTGGCTTCCTGGTCTCATCTTAGGGGAAGTATCAATTTAAGAGTTCAATGGAAATGGCTAATTGGAGCATCTATAAACAGCAGTTTCAACCCCAAGCATTTAACCATTGATGTGGAGAGTCACAATGAATAAACAAAACTGGAATTTGGTCTAGCTTGCCAACTTGGAGCACAAGACTATTAAAAAAAGATTTCCACTTTAATGCCGTGATCGAATTGTATGGAAAACAGTAGCTTTAATCAAAGCAGAGACAAGGTAATTTGCATTAAATTAACTTTAGAAAAAATATTTAATCTCTAGTTTTTGTACAGTGTAATCTCCCATGCATAGTCAGTGAAGTTTCACTGAAAGAGCTGGTGAATGTTATTTCTGTAATGAAAATTATGATAGTCTAAAGTAGCGCAGAATTACAGGCCTAGGCTATGAATATGGACAGTATGAAGAAGGGACATCGTGTCAACAAGATGATTCCTAATACAGTATTTACCGTATTTTTGTGTTTCTACTTGATTGGAAAACATCAGTTGTTATTGAAGAAAGTGT
This sequence comes from Crypturellus tataupa, assembly GCA_034781795.1. Lineage (NCBI taxonomy): Eukaryota > Metazoa > Chordata > Aves > Tinamiformes > Tinamidae > Crypturellus > Crypturellus tataupa. The sequence goes on from JAWLRI010000505.1 coordinate 1,295,212, forward strand.
GAAGTCATGCAGGAATAGAGATTTATGTTTAGAATTAGGCCACGTTGCGTGAGGGTATATTTTGTCTCATTACATGGGATTATAGAAACTGCAGAAGGAGTTAATTGGATCATTTAATTGTTTCCCTGCCTATACAGCAACCCGATTGCATGTTTTCTCGTGCATTTTTTGATCTATTTTAAAGTCCACAGATGATGAGGCTTTTGCTGGTTCCTTGAGATCATTATACCCTATGTCTGACTGTGTTATAAAATATTGTAGACGCGCTTACTGGAAATCATTGTGAGTGTTTTACTGTCATATTTAGGCTTTTGAAGTCTAGTACATATTTTTAAAGGATTAGAGGTTTAGAAATTTCTTCCAGTAGAGAACCTCAGGTTCATAATATAGGATGCTATGTGTAAGCACAAATGGCATACAGGAAAAAGAAAAGAAAACATAGCATGATCAAAAATGTAGCAGAGGATGAAGAAATAACTGTATGTCTTCTGCCTGCTTATTCCTCTTGTAATTTAAAAGCGCACTAAGGTGACGAATGCTACTTGTTCTGGGTCTTGATGATGATCTTTTTTCCTTATTTGTCTTTTCTCGATCAACTAGTTGTGCATATGTTGGGATGAACAAGATTATTACTATACTAGGATAAAAAAAAATCACTCTTATGTTTATACTTGTAGCCACAATTCTTGCCTGTCTGTGTCTAAGGTATAAGTGAATGTTCCTGTGTTCTCTCCAATTATGTTTCATTTAATCATAATCTGATTGACACAATTGCTTTTCTTTCTCTCGCTGCTGCTGTTTTCTGAGATTGGAAGAGGTGCCTGATGGTCTCTAATTTTTTTTTTCTTGAGTTCCTGCATTCAGCTTTGCTGAGGGTAGTTGTGTGCTTTCAGTTTGTGGGGGAATTGGCAGGATCGTGACTTTTTCTTCTGGACTCCACAGATTAGGGAAATTTGCAGGCATGTAGCTCTGTCGTGTGGCTTGTGTCATAGTGAACTTCCATAACCGAGACAGCCCTGCTTCAGAAATGATTATTTCCAAATATTTTGGACTTCCTTCTCTGCTTGTATTACTAATACAGAGTTATCCGGATGTGTTTGCATTTGTTCAGGTGTGTGCGATAAATGTTTTCATACAACGCTCACTAAAGGTAACATTTATTGAAGTTTACAGTATAATAGGGTGCTAATTGATGGTCACTAAAGATTTGTAGGAAATATAGATGACTGGGAATTATCAAAGAATATTATTTAACAGAAAAAACAGTAATTCAGAACCAGCAAAATCCAGTAATTCAGAGGAAACTGTTTGGGTAGCACAGGGGAGTAAAGAAAACTAATTACGAAAATGTGAAATAGTTGAAGTTGAAATATATTAATATCAGTGAAAAGGGCAAGTGTAGGCCATGATAAGGAAAACCCACACTGTCACAAACTGACAATAAGGCAGGATGCATGTTAAAAATAAAACTATTCCTAGCAAGACTGTTAGTCCATTAAAATGCTAAAGAAAATCTAGCATTGGATGGTATTCAGAAAAAGTCAATGTTCACTAAATACCTCTATATTCAGGAGTAAAAGGAGATGATAGTCTTTCTAAGAAACTTTCTAAGAAACCTTTGGGACTTTGAGCAGCAGCCATTGAAGTTGCAGTAAAAACTGTTGAAAATTCACAGAGGCTCCTGCTGAAGTATTAATGATGCTCTATTTTTTCAGTGTATCTTAGAGTGCTGAGGAGTTCTGGCACAACTTCAAGTTTTTTTTCAGTGTTTTTAAAAGATAGCAGTACGCAAAACAATGGATGTGAATCTTGACTGAGCAAGAATTTAATTTGGGGGGGGGGGGATTGTTTGTTTACTGTTCAGCATGGTTTTCTAGATTGATCCTGTCAAATTAGCTTTTCATTCTCTTGATAAGATTACTCACTTATGTGATATAATGCTGGGTTTACAGACTTGTGTAAAACTTTTTATTTGCTTATGTGATATTATTGTAGTTTCTTAAACAATATAGATTGTGTGTATATATATTGAAAGGTTTAAAACATGTATGATAATGTGGCTAGCTATAAATAGTTACTGTTATGTAACTATATATGAAGAAGACCGCTCATTGTCTGAGTATGTTTCTGAAGGGATACTGGGAAATCTGCTCTGTGCATGCTCTTAGACATTTTCATTAATGAAGCAAAAGAAAGTGAAAACTGCTGATAGACTTCTGGAATGCACAAGATCAAGAAAATGAGATACCACAGAATGGGTCATTTGTGCAGAATGGATGCATAGAAAAATGGCCATTTCCTGAATGTTCACTCCATGTGACATTTTATGTCAGGTTCTAAAAAGGTTGAATATAGTATGTTAGCTTTTAAAGTTAGGTGTTTTTTTTTCTAATTTTAAAAATATCAAATATAACTGGTTATTGATTTTTGGCTTTTTGCCTTGGAATTTATTTTATAAAGCTTTGAAATAGTTTCTCACATATAACTTAGGACAGATATTAAGTTTTGATCTGCTTTTAGAATGTGATTTCAAAGGAATAGCACTCATAATATAAAAGAAGAGGAGAATCAGTTATGAAATAATTACTTCTTACTGTGCTTCTGCCTATTCTCTGTACTTCTTAAAGCAAAAATGAATTCCTAAATCTAGGATTCATTTACATGCTGTGTAGAACAATTAAGTTGTGGTTATGTAAGTTTTAAGTGGAAAAAAAAGCCATATTGTCATCTATCTTTAATTTTTATTTGTCCTTAGTTTATTGGAAGAACATCATCTTTTTTTTCTTCCTCTGTTTATCAAGATCCAGTTGTCAGAAACTGTAATAGAGTATTTAAATATGTTAGGAGAGCCATTTTCTTAAGTACCAGGGAGTCTTTAAAGCTTTATCATAAATATCTTACTGTCCTGGTTAAGTATCTACTTGTAAAAGTATTTCATAGTTGAGTTTATTTAAATGTACCATGAAAACTAAATATACAACTTAGCTTTTGTGTATGATTGTAGGAGACTGAGCTTGGGCTCCTGCTGCCTGGGAATAACTCCATCACTCAATAAACAATTGAACCTGGCATAAATTTGGCAGTGCTGCCTAAAGCAGCAGTTCGTGTTCCCTTCTGGCTGCTCCGGGCCCTGCGCTCCTGCCTTTGTTTGTATCAACAGGTGACTTTGGGGCCCTTCAAGGACCGTATTGGGGAACTGCTGGAGGTTACGAGCAGTATTTTTGCTTCAAATTCAGTTTGTTTTTTACATGCAAGTAATAGTCATTTTAAGCAGAATCAGTGGCAAAACAAAAGTTTGTAATTATTTATTTTTTAAAATTTCCTGAGCAGATGGGAGGGGAAACTTCCTATTGTACAAAGAGGAAAGCAGGTCATCAACTGCTAAATATATCAGACATATATGCTGCGTTAAAGTCTTATAAAAATGACCTGTAAAATAGCAACATTGAAAATTATTTTCATTGTGATTAAGAAAGGGCAATGAGAAGTAATTGCTTGAAAATATCTTATTAGATGTGTCAATCTTTGAGACTGGAGTTAGGAAAAATGATTTTTGGTGTGAAACTGTTGGTGTTGGGGGAAAGAAGTCTAAGGAAGTTGAAAGTCAAAATCCTTCTTTAAAGTAATACTTGAAAGCTGAGCTGCATAAGCTGAAATTGAGATATGCCAAGAATTTAGAAGAAATCTCCGTATATGCTCTGAATAGTGTTTAAAATTATCACTGCTGTCTTTTAAAGGCACCTAATAGTTAAGTTGTGCCAGGTCCATATCCTTTTTGAATAAATTATCACCTCAGGAGGGACACAAAGAAATCTTTGGGGTCACTCAAGCTACAGTTTGGATCTAAATCACTGAACTTTATACTGCAAAGTCTTGAAAGTAGTTTTATTTTTAACCAGCATGTTATTCAAGTATCATAATTTCAGAGGTAAAACCAAAAGTTTAAGATTCTCCGTTGTATTTCATGACCTTTGTCAACCTGATTCAGGAGGTTGTAGCAACAAAGTCAAATTTTAAAGCTTATGCTCTTTACCTTCAGGATTAAACACGATAAACAGCTTATGGTGTTCCCATTTGCACGAGTCACTGTATTTTTAAACCTACTGCTTGTTATACTAGGTTGTTTATCAGGGAATGCAGTTAACCTAAATGTTTAACTGGAGCTTGTTTCTGATTCATCTGGATATAATTCTTAAAAGCAAAATATTTCATCTATAAGACAAAAAAGTCGTATTAAAATGTACCTGGGTAGAAAAAGGCCCTTTGTATAAGCATACTCCCTTTTTTTTTTTTTCCCCTTCTCTCTGAACAGTGCAGGAAAGATAGCATAATTATAAATACTAATTAATTTGCCTTGCGGGTATATACTTTTCTTCTTGAATAATTTAATTTTACTATTTTAGAAACAATACCAAGTAAGTTATGTGTTCTCAAAAAAAGGAATTGATGTGCTTTGGTAGTAGCTTACTCTTATTTTTAAATGTGTGGTTTTTTTATTGTGTTTGTTTTTAGTGTGTGAATAAAATATAAAGTGTTTTTGTCCAAGTGTTTTTAACTAAGTGTTCTGAACTTCCTTTAAAAGTAGGTATTTTTTCAGCATTCTTACATGGTAGGAATTTTGTTTCTTTTCTGATGTTTGTGAACATTTCTGTTAATGGAAGAGGTAGACTTTTAAAAACAGGATTTAAGTTGCAGTGTTTGTCATTGCTACAAGTTATTCTGGGGAATGAATGGATAGCTAGTGATGATTTGCACCTGCTAGTGATGATTTGTGTCTCAGCAAAACACCTATAATACTCTTTAATCGCTTCTAGGAGCGTGTAGATTAAGTTCAGAGATTATTTAGGTTAATAGTTTACATTCATCCAGGATGGGAATTGTGCAAGATTCCAAGTGCTTTGTTTTCTGTACTTGTCTCCGCAGTCAGCAGAGAGGCTCCTTTCAGGGGACAGTCCCATCCAGGATGCGAATGTAGGACAGGACTCCTCTCTGTTCCACATGTGTCATGGAGCGAGGCCGTCACAGGCTGTACAACCACGTTGCAGGCTGAGCTGAATTAAGGGCTTGCCTTGGAATAATTTTTCGCAGCCATCACTAAACTGAATAGGATTCCAGTATCTGGAAAGTCCTGAGTGAAGAGGAGGGAAGATTGCACACTTGATAGTAAAGAAAGGAGAGGAGGCTTGAAGATGAAGGCCCACATTCTCTTGTTGATGGTAGCAAGCTCTTAACTAATCTTAACCTTGGTAAAGATGTATGTAATTTGAGTGATGTGAATCTCTCCTCAGTATTTTTTGTAATTGGATCCTTATATGTAAGCAACAAAACGTGCTGATTATTCTGCAGTGCTGCTTGCAGATGCTGAGCATAAATTACAATACCAGTAGTACTAGGCTCTGTTTTAATATTGAAATAGCTACTCGAATGGTCTGCTTTTATTTTATATCTTATGACAGTCTCAGAAACTAGAGTTGCAAGAACAGATGCAAATGATACTTTTTTGTGTGTTATGTGTACTTGGTGCTTAGAATGTGTATGCTTCATGATAAAAGAAGCCAAATGAAGATTGGAGGGTGTACTTAACCTTCAGATGCTATTCATTATTGACTTTGAACAACATTACTATGCATAGAGTTAATTGTAAATTTAAATTTTTACATCACTGGATTGTCATATCTACTCTTGGTAACTGAAATCGTCTTCACAGAGGTGCTTTTTTTTTCTTCTGCTTGGAAGATAAGAAAATCTGTTCTGCTTGCATATTAATTTGGTGGGTTTTATGCTGTTTCAGGTAATCTGTTGAATACGTTCTAGGGTATGACTAGCAAGTTGTGTGCTGGTATTTTGTCAACAAAAATGGTTTATGACTAGTCAAAGAAGTATTTAGGGACTGATCTCATTTTTTTTTTTTTTGGTCCCCAACTTGAGGACCTGTAAAAATACTGATCTTCAGTGCATGAATGCTAAAGAATTTTTTGAAAATCAAGCTTTTTTTGCTGTGTCAGCTGTAGACAAGTGTCAACAGAAGTAAGACCTCTGGTAAGTCTAAAATTTTAGCAAAGTCTGTGTGTTGCTAGAGACATTTTTAGACCTTTTCTGAGAAATAACTGGAGAAGAAGGTGCTATATATATGGAATACTGGTAAGTCAACTTTATACTACCAGGATAGAATAGCTTTTCCCTTTTCTGTGGTTAGGTGGTATCTTGCTGTAAATCTTTTTATACCAGTGTAAGTGGATCTGCCCTGGCCTATTTAAGCCACGTTGCTGCCTTACATCTCAGTCAAAGTAATTGCACTGGTGCCATTTCCTGTTGTACATCAGACAAAAATAAGACATATTTGGCCTCAGTGCTGTGAGACAGCTCTGAAACACAGACTTGGAAAGCATTCCTGTTGACTGTGTGCTATAAGAAATACACCCTCTTTTCTGTGTTGAGTAGACAGACATAAAGTCTGTCGTTTAAGGAGGGAGGGGGGAAAAAGGGCTCTGATAATACACAGGAAACAAAATTGTTGACGGAGAAAATTCCTTTTCTGTATAGTCATTTTTATGAGAAGAGCCACACCCCAAAGGTAATATATTTTACTGTGAGTAGAGCCTAGTGACATAACAGAATATTTTTTCCATGTGTTTAGAGGTTTTAAAGGGATAAAGAAAATTATATGGTTTAATATCCTTTCAGTTATTTATGGTAGTTGCCATATTATTTGTGGTGTTACTTTTTATTTCTAAGTGACTTGTTTATATCTTTATTTATGGCTGTAAGAGACTTCAAAAAATAAATCACTGTTCTGTTTTGCTCAGAGTTGTATGGCATTTCTGATAATCCATTTTTTTTTTTTTAACTGTGACAAATCTCCCTTCTTAGTTGGCATCCGATTTACTTTTTTTTTTTATTTTCTCTCTCTATTTGATAATAATATTCCATTTGGATTTATTTATTACAGCCCTTCATGATAAAGCAGAGTGAGCTTTTTGGTTGAGCAGACTGAATAAGAGAGACTTATCTCTATACTCTAAGGCAGAGAGGAAAGCTTTTTATTCCCCCTCCCGCTCCAGTGGTCAACTTTAGTTTTTCCTGCCACTCAGAATGGATGTTGATCAGTATCTCTGCTCTGTTTCCAAGCCAGACGTCTTGGGTTGGCGGCAGTCTGCCGGGGTGCAGGCAAGGAGAGCTGCTGGAGCAGGTTTCCCAAGTGCTGCCTTGTCAAGTACTACACATCTGCCTCCTTTCCTTCATTTATTTGATGCTTTATGCTAGAGGAACGGGAGGTATGGACTGACATCTTAGGGCATCCCTTTCTGTCCCATCAACAGCATTTGGATCCAAAAAGATTAAGGCGTTTTTATTTGCCTGCTCTAATACAGAGTACATATATACACTTTTGAGTATCTAAACTGCAAGATTTCTCTACTTGCAGTATTTTTCTTAGTCCATGCTGATAATTATTCTAAAAATTACTTTAACATTTCTGAGTTCAGTAGGCCAGAGGGGTGTGTTCACTTTCTAAAATTCCAGTCATGATACACTGCAGGTTGAATGAGATGACACTTGAGAAAAGCTGGGTGTGGTTACTGGCTGGAGCTCTTCATTCTTCTCAAACGTGTGCCCACAAGAGCCAGTTGAATAGAAAGGAGATTGAACTGAAGCTAAGGGCTGTTTCAGATGTCCCAGCATCTGTGTCCTGGTGCTCCTGGTTTATTCTTGCACATGATTCTGACATCTTTTTTCTTTACTCAACACTTTGCTAGAGCACTGCTTTGGCTTTGCCCTTGTACCCCTCAGTGGATTGCTATTTTCAGAATGATACTTATGAAATGCTTATGAAAACGTGTCCGAATTAATTGGCAGGTGTGGCTGCATTTTAGTTATTGAGCTGAGCAGTGATTCGTTCATTTCCCCATCTAATTTTCTCTGAGCATACCTTGAAGCACATGAATATTAAAAACAGGGAATTCCATTGATCAGGTTTAAACTTCCTAAAGGCAAAAAACAGCCTGATGGACAAAACAGCATGCAAAATTGAGGAATTGAGGAATTTTGGGTATAGTGGGCGTGCTGTTTTGTCCATCAGTATTTGAGAAGAGAGGTATTTTGAATATGTGAGTAGGGCCCGTCACAGGATGCATCCTACATTGCTACGTTTGATTCTTTTTATACGTTTAAACCACTGCTGCTTATCTGTGCTTTCGTTTTTTTAATTTGTTTGCTGCTAGACATTACTAGTATTTAGTTTGGATTTTAAGATTGCTCTTTAAAACAAACACAGCCTTTAATCAAGATCAGCCGGGCTCATCAGTGGGAAGAGCTGACATTTTTGATGTTACTTTATGCATCCCAGATCACTGAATGAGTAAATGACAAAGCTAGTCATAGGATCACTTAGCCCGGGATTTCCTTTCTCTTTCATATCTTGGAAATCCTTACTACATCTGTGGTACAGAAATTTTCTGTTTTTTCTGCTTCTATAATTTCCTAACATGGTAAAGTTACTTCTGAAAGTGTTGGAAAATGGCCTTATAAAATGTCAGTCACAAGTCAGTATCATTTCTGAGACTCTTCTTAGACAGTTTCTCAATTATATTGAACTCTTTTTCATAATTTGAAATTCTCTTTTCAGGATTGTGCAATCTAACTTGAGCTGAGACTGAAGTAGTAATAGAAAATACAACACAAATGTTAACTAAATTCGTAGTAAAGAGTAAGGCAACTGATGAATGGAAGAATATTTTGATTTTATAGAAAACAAAAGGCATTTGGAATTATATTAGACAGTGGAAGGCTTTCTTTTTTGTAGACATTTATATTGTTGTTCAGAAGATTTGTAAGTAGCTGTAATAAACGTGATCTATTTTTAGCTTTAGTTTGCCTCTTGGACCGTTAACTCCTACATACAGTGCCTGGAACCTGTTTTATTTCAAAGAGGCGTGGAAAGTTTCAGATACTTATTTCTTTAGTAGAACTTTCAGGTATATGGAGGGAAGGGGATTATAATTGCAGTTTTATGGCTGGGCAAAATCTTCATGTAGCAAGTGAGGTGTAGCCATGCTGTTTCCTCAGGCATGCAGGATTATGTGCTGTAAGGTGGTTGCTGCAGTTATTTTCATTGCACTTCATGATTAGTTAATGTGCGTTGGGCATGTTATGAATGCATATCTGGTGTATCAGAGTATGATTTATACTGTGTAAATCATAAATACTTTATACAGTATTTTCACTGTTCATTACACAGAATCTTCTAGCAGCACTTGAGAGGGTAAATGAATTCTCTTAAGACCTAAGTGCTGTCATCAGCAATATCTCCCTCTTAACATTCTTGCCTCCATGGGCCATGCTTGGACCATAATTTGAAATGATAATCTACTGTGTGGAAAAAAAAAGAATATTCAAGTCTTTATTGAGCTAAAATAGTTTATCATAAATAATAGAGTAAATGAATTTAAAATCCTATTTATTTTTGATCTAAACCATCTGAATTTTAGGCGTGTCATTTCAAATAGCATTATTAATAATTCATTAGGGTTAAAATTGAATGTTGCTTTTTGACTTCTCTGTAATTATTCTGAGCTAATGTTTAATTGATTTGGAGAGAGAGAAGAGAACCTTCTGTGTCAAGTGGCATGCTAAAATTTCTGATATGTTTGGTAAAATGCAATGCACTATTGAGATGATGCACTGTAAGGGCAATGAACTTTTGGTATTTGGGCTCACTTACTGAAATAACAGTACCTTCAAGGTGTGTATACAATTAAGTCTGGTTTTCCTGTCTAGGCTCTACTTAATCGGGTCGTTTGGCCTACCCGAGTGCCACACTTTTACTCTCTAAAGCCTTAATGATGGTCCCAAGATAATAATTTTGTGCCTGTAGGGAAGGAGTTGGTTTATGATGCAAGGTACTGGGCAGCAGCACGTGCCGCTCGCCCGCAGGCGCACACAACTTGTGCTGTCTCTTGGAGCGGGGAAAAAGCTTCGAGAGGGTTATTTCTGTGACTGCTCATTTACTGTCACCTCTGAAAACAGTGCTTGTGTGTTCGTAACTGCTAGGCTGCCCTTTATTTGAGCCTATTTAAAACAATAATCTAAAATTAAAAAGGAAGACAATTTTTACATTTTGTCATAAAAGCTTCAGAGTACAGTTCAGGTCATTTCATGACCGAGAAATGACTGGTTCATTCTAGTGGGCCCCTGCTGAGTTAGGGCCTGGCTGCCCTATTGCTAAATGCTGGAGGCTGATGAGGTGAAAATTCTGAAGCAGGTTTGGTGAAATGATCTAAGTAACAGAAAGAAAACAAAGCTTAAATGAATATTCAACAAAACAGTTTGGAGACTGTGCCCTAGAAAAGCATTACAGAATAAATAGTAAATATAAGGGGGGAAAAAAGTAATAATGTTAATATTATATTTAATATGAACGTTGAGCATCCTCTCTGCAACACATATTTATTTCTGTTGTGTATTTATAATAGTGGATAACATTTGTGTAAACCACTATAAACTCTGACACAATCCTAGGCCTCCTGCAGTGTTTTTTACAGACAAGTCAAGCTGATACTATGCTCCATGAGCAGAATAAAAGAAATTGTTACCATAGACTACCAGTATGGATGGTATACTTTTGTAGTACATTTCCTTAATTACAGCTGCATGTCCTTATAAAAGCTAGTAGATTTCAAGGTGCTTCTGATAGTTATTTTCAATTTACAAATCTGTGAAGTGAAGCACAAGAAAAGCTTTGCCTCAGTGCATTAAAGAGGGTTCTTGAATTAAAGATTTTTGCCCAGCATTAATTGTACTCTTCTGTTCTGCAGGTCAATGGGAAAACTTGTCTGTAAGCCAGCCCTCGTGGTACTGGCAAATGTCTTTATATCAGATCAGAATAAATTTGTGTTTTCAGTCCCAGGCTGTTCTTATGCTGAAAACCCTCGGATAGGTTTTGTTCCTCCCCTTCCTCTTCTAGCAATAAGTAATACACATACAGAATAGCTTTTAGTGGCGTGGAATGAAAGAACGTGTTTCCCTGTGCATGACGTTGAAAATAAAGGGAGACTTGAAAAGTAAACTAGAAATAGCCGTGTGATCCCGCTGACTCCATTTCCTGACGGCCTGTCCCTGTGTGGTGTTTTCCTCCTGCAGTGGTCATGCGACTGGAATAGAAAGATGGCATTTTCCATGGCCTGGTGTTCCAGGGCAGCTTTCCTTCTCCATCAGCTTTGCGTAAGGAGGCTTCCCGTGGTGGGGCTGCAAAGAGGATTGCAAATGTGTTGTGCTTTTCTCCTTGAGTTACAGCTTTATTTAATGCCATTAGTCGGAGTTCATGAAAGACAAAATGCTCTTTTTAACCGACTAGTCATCTCTTCCTCTTACCTATGATATTTTCTGCCAAGCTTTCTGCTGCATGTGTGCATTGATGAGAGGTTCCTCAAACTTGTGTATTCCAAAAAGGTGCACATTTTCAGTTCTGAAAGATTTTATGCAAAAATACATCTATTATGTACATAAAGGTAATGGTTAGGTCTCTTTCACTTGATGACTGAATTAGGTAATTCACGTAGAGGTAACTTTGCTGAAAGAAATTACCCCGGAAAAGCATTCAGTTATCAGATGGAATACATGCATTACCAGCCAAATTAATAAGTGTCTTTGAATTTATTTGGCTCTCTTAAGGAAATGTATTCAATAAAAGCTTTTGCTGATAGTTTACAAAAAGTGAACTGCAGCAGAAACAAAGTTCCAGAAATAGTTTGTTGAGCTGTAGGTAGAATAAGGCTGTTTATTTTGATAGTAGCAGAGGGGCTTTGATCTGTGCTCTCGCTTTTACTTCCTTCTGGAGACTGAATGTCGTGGTATGAGGGGCTCAGCACAGTCCTGGCCTTTGCATGGCTTTTTGCCACACCTGCATGCAGAAAGATTAGTTAGATTTTTTTTATTATTATTATTTTTTCTAATATGAAAGCTAGGAGTCTGAGTCTTTTCCTATTTTTTTTTAATTTTCTGTTTGCTAAGGGTACTTGACCTCTCCGTAGGCCGACTGCACTGTGATGCCACAAGCATCTGCCTTTGTCTTTAGATTCCACTTTGTTTTTTTTCCCTAAAAGTTTAATTTGACCCGCTGTATTTTGATTGTTTATAGCACCCTGCTGGGATATACACATGCAATTTAAAGTACTAATTTTATATTGAAAATGATAATCAATTAAATGTTGCTTCTGCATGGCTTTCTTACCATGTTTTGAACACTCATGTTTGAAAACTAAAATAAGAGCGAATTTAGCATAGAAAGAAAGAAAGAAAAAAAGAAAGAAAGATGTGGATTATGTAACTTTGTTCTGATGGATTTTTGCAATTCTCGGAGTTTAGACAGCAAAAAAACTTCAGTTTTGGTCCTAGCACTTTTTTATTTATAAATTAGTTTTTAATTTTTAATTTAAGGATTTGGTAATAATCTCTATTTGAAAAGCTAATCCATGCTAATTTTTAGCCCTATAGGTAGCAGGTATTTTAATAGCTTTATAGTTTTTTTTTTTTTTTTTTATATTGTAGATTTTCATTATAGCTCCCAAGAATTGGGGAAGATCGATATGGGAAGTAGAACAGCTCATGTAGATCAGTCATGCTCTGCCTTGGGGCATTCTGAACTGAGGATGTGTGGGTGCGTGTGACTGTCCTTCCACATGTGAGTTTTGCACTTTGTTCCTCTCATGTCTAACTGGGGACATGTGCTCAGTTCCATACTCGTCTTCAGATCTTTCCAAATTAAATATTTTTTTACGAGTTATCAGGCAGCTCTCTCTTTGGTTACTTCAGCCAGAATTTAGATGCGCAAAGCTGTTGATTTGCTCTCATCAGAGCCCTGTGAAAGGGGCAAGGTGCTTCAGAGCTTGCCTTGTCCGGTGCAGTGTAAATGTCTTGGCCCATGTTAGTTCAGCTGAAGGTCCAGTGTGTGGAGAGGCTCATGAGCTGTGTGGTTTCATGTTCAGTCAGTATTGTTGTCTGATCACTAGCACTTCCTAAGCTTGTTCCAGCTACAGGCTGATTCCCGGGAAAGTGCATGATCTATTGGACACAGAGCTGCTGCAGCTCGTGAAAAGCATGTGGGAAGGCAGTGAGGAGGATGGGGCCTGCCTCTTTTCAGTAGTGGCCAGTGACAGAACAAGAGGAAATGGCCACAAACTTA
>JAWLRI010000505.1:1308488-1336854 GCA_034781795.1 Crypturellus tataupa
CCCTGCGTGTGCAGGGGGGTTGGACTAGATGACCTCTAGAGGTCCCTTCCAACCTTAGGCATTCTATGATTCTATGGTTCTATGATTTGTTAAGGACCTGTTTAGTGATTGTAGAAACATTCGGTGGGAAAACAGGTATTAGGGAAAGCCATGCCTGACTCATTTAAGATTTGCATTGATATTGTTGGAATGCTTATGCTCTCTTGTTGTCAAAATGTCACTGTTCGGATCTTTCCCAGTGGTTTTTTTGTTCAACTGATAGGAAACAGAAGGGAAGGGATTAATTGGTAGGAGTCTGGGAAACATGTTCTGAATCCATGTACGAGCATTTGCACAGTCTTGTCCAGACTACTAGGGTGTGAGATATGTGGCTGCAGGAGCGTTGTTCTAGGAATGCAGTTGAAGCCCTTGGGGGTCCAAATGTGTTTCCTTCCTCTCTGCCACCAAAGTGAAGTGTTGGCTTTTCTCCTGTGACAGTCTTTCTTAAATTGCTGCTTTATAATGAAGATCTTGTCTTCCTACTTCATCAGTAATTGCTGCCTCCTACCATCCCTTCTGTCAGTAGGGGAAGGACTTCCTCCTACACCCAAGAAGAATACGTGAAAATTAGATAGTGATAGAAACTAAAATTAAAATGAACTTGAGAAGAAATAGGCCAGATTCATTTCTAATTCAGTAAGTATTTTCCTTAGATTTTAAGTGACAAAATAATTCTTTCTTCACAATGGTATCTTTAAGGAGCTAGATAATACAGATACTGTTGGGCAGAGAATATTTCCCTATATATCATTCCCTGCTGTTGGACAAGCTAACATTTGTTTGCCTGCTCTAGCTGGGCGGGGATATGCAGTTCAGAAACAGTTGCATGGGATACTCTAGTTTCCCCACAGCAAAAAGCAAAGGTACTTCTAAAATTTGATAAAAACATAAACTGTAAATGCTAGCAAAAACCTTTGGACTCTGACAGAGGTGTATTCTTGGGATAGTACAGGTAACACACTTCAGACAAAAACAAGAGGATGTTTCCGAAGGAAATACTTTGCCGCAACTTAGATGTGGTGACTTGCTTGTCTCTTTCATTATCTCACAATCTATCTGTGCTGCAGTCAGAGCAGTGAAGGTATGAGAGCTAGCTATAAAGTACTTTGTTTCCATACTGCTATATACTGTAGTAGTTTGTTTGAAATAATTCTGAAAAAAGTTACAAAGCTTCCTATGAAATCTGCCAACTTCCATGGTTTGAAGCGTTTTAGTTCATTGCAGATGGAAAAATGTTCCCTGTTCACTTTTCCACATTCTGTTTAACATTGAGTGATTGCAGTAAATACTTTTTTTCAACAATTAATCTGTTCTTCTGTCTAATCATAAGTGATCAGTGAACATTAATTTCTCCTTGCCTCCCACGAATTTTCTTCTCTTACCTATAGAATAGAATCTAGATATTAAGAATAAAAGTAGTACAGTTGGTGTTGGAGTTCAGATGTTTGACCTGTTTGTTGACGCTACTTTGTGGGCACTAAGTTACTTCGAAACCAGCTGTCTTGTATTGTAGTCACAGGTTGTCATGTTGCATGAGTTTTCACAAATAAATTTATTCCACTGACAGTATTAAAATACAAAACAACTCTTTTATCATGCTAGCAGTGTTTTCTCTTGCGGGATAGATATTTGGTAACTTCCTTATGTTTTCAGATAAGAATGTGAGCTTAAGTGGTCATGATCTCTATGTGAATCATCAGTGAGACTCATGGTATAAAACAGGTTGTATGGCGTTACTGACATTTTCCTCTATTGAACTAGAAAATTACTTGCGACTTCTTGCCTTTATACTCAGCCTCCTCTCTTTGCAGATCTGGAAAGGCAAGTTAGCAAGCAAGTCACTTTTTCTCCCCCCCCTCCCCCCTTCTTTTTTTAAATGACTTGATTATTCCACATATTTCCTAGGTACCAGATGCCCAAAAGAGCACTGGCAGTTAGAACTAATGGACTTATTAATTAATTTTTGAGAAGATTGTAATAGATAAAAAGATATGGAAAAAAGATGTAATACTCATTGAAGAGATGGAAGAACAAATAATGCAGTAAGTGTAAAGAGTATGAAGTTTGTTTAAATTCAAACTTAAAATCTTAGAATTTTGAAAAATCTTAAAAGTTTAAGATATAACTAATAATTTTTTATTTGATTTTGCAGTCTCTATGATATATACTTACTGATTGACAGGGCTAGGGTGGGTATGTTTATGAAGAAAGAGTCAATGAATTGGATTCATTTCTGATGCATACATTATGCAGGTTAGTAGGGAGCGCTGAAGAAGATATCTTAATTTTTCAAGGAGCTTGATTTTACACGTCATTTCAATCCACATTTGTTTTTTCATCTTTTAATTGAGATACCTCAAGTCTGGAAACTTGAAAAAAGAACAGTTTTCCTATGTAATTCACACCACTTCTCTCAAGATTAAAAATGACCTGTGAAGTTAAAGCAAAGTTTAGCCTTGCTTAAAACTGCAGATCTTAAAAATCAAAACTAGAAGAGGAAATAAGCAGTGCCAGAAGTATTTGTCAAGACAGTTAACATAAATTTTTGTAGTAGGTAATTTCTGATGCTTTCAATAAAGACCTCAGTCCCAAATATCTATCTTATTTTTTAGATTTCAAATCTTCACTGTGGCTTTGCTCTTGATTGCAAGTATGTATTTTTGATATTCCAAAAGATGACTTTGAACAAAGATGGATTTTTTTTTCACATATCTAGTGCAATCAGCAATAAGTTCTGTCCCCTAGAGAAGAGTAAACTGAGGGGCATAACTGAAGTTAAGCCTATTAAACCATATTTCGGTAAGGAGAGCATTTCTAAATTATGTGAGAATACTGGTATAGTGATATAAATTATGTGAGAATACTGGTATAGTGATATAGAAACCGGCCACTTATGATCTTGTAAAACTGAAGCAGTTTTAAAAAAATACCACAATCTGATATTGAGCATGAGTCTTTTCTGTAGAAATCTTGGAAAACTGAAGGACAAAATCCATTTTCCCTGTTCTGTAATATATTACTTAAAAGATGTTTTTGTTGTTGTTCTCAAGAGATGCAAGGTTTATCTTGCATGCAGTTTGCAAGAGCTTTCTGGTTTTCCTTGCTTAATGTGGTATTCTGGTAATTTCACCCACCTCCTCCAAAACTCCCATTGCCTCTAAGGCATAATCAAGTCCGTGAGTGCTTTGCTGAGCCTTGCGCGTTGTAATGGGCTTGGGGTTAGACCAGAATTTATTTCCTTCCATTGTTAAAATAACAAGATGTGAACTTCTAAATATTCATTTAGTATTTGTATTATTCTACAAAACAATATAATCAAAGATTTTATACTGGGGAAAGAGATGAGGAAGTGTGTGCTAAAACCAAGTTGATCTGTTATGTCAGTGTTTCAGTTCAACTTGCAACAAGATTAATGTCCTGCAAAGCATGAGGAAAGTGAGTATGTTTCTTCATTGTTGAATAACTGACCCAATTTATCCTGTTGCTTGTTTATACTGATGCTTGTTTGGTTTTGATACTTAACTGTTCTGAACATATTTAGTATTAGAACTGATTTTGCCCGAGCATTTAATCTAAATTTGATGGGTGCATAACTTAAATGATCCCTGAAGGTTGAAGGTAGCTAATGCACATCTTTGCAGAGTGAATCCTTCTCAGAACATTAGTGCACAGGCACACTGTTTACATAATAATCTTTTTATCCAAAAATACTACTTTTGAATTATGTACTTTTAAAAAATAGCCATAAAAAAGGACAGATATGATTCTTCTTTTTATTCATGTAAATATTTTCCTTTTGCAATGTATTCTTTTGGGATGATATAGTGATATTATCCACCCTTGGGGTGAATTGAGTAGCTCTTAGTATCGCTATAATGTGTTTGTATTGCTATATTCTTTATACTCTATTAGAGTTCTCTTGTTTAGCTGTACCTGCTCTTATGTATAGTTAAGTAATGTAAATGTTTTAAATAGCTGTATCCTCAGTAATAATGTATTAATTCCTAAGTGGTATCCAAGCAGTCTTATGCTGTTGGCTGAAGTTAAAACTGCTGAAAAATACTAAGTGTTGAGAAAAATGAACAGAAAATCAATACTGAAAAACATGAAGCCTTTAACTATAGAACACAGCTTTTTCTTAATAATCCTTTTTGCTCTCCAGAAAGCAGTTGTCACGAATCCTTAAGTTTAAGAACCACAGTATTATACAGATATTTGCATATTTTTTATATTTAAAGGATTTTAAAAAAAATCAGTTGCAAGTTAGTAATCTATTGCATTTGAAATTTTAGGTGCATTTGTGCCAAAAATCAGATATGAATGTGCTTTATGACAGCTCTGAATTATGTAAAATATCAAACCTTTCTATCAAACTGGCTGAGTCATGTTTTCTTTCTTTTATTTAATTTTTGTTTAAGCTATTTCAAATTGAAGGAACTGCCATGCAGAGTACAAGATAATTAGAAATAATAGCACACTTCTTTACTTGAATAGTTTCAGCTGCATGAATTTGGGATTCGCTGTGTTAGTGCGAGGGACTGAGCACCGATGGCAGTAACAACTGGGTACCGCTGTGCTTCGCTGTGCTTCAAAGGACGACTTGCGTTTCATGGGCAAGAAAATACAGTTTGAAAAATATACAGACTAGAATTAGCCAAAATTTTCCATGCAGCATGACCAAAATCGCTAGGATATATGATAAAAACTTTGTTAGTGCAAGCAGATTTGTAATTTAAATGGTTTGATGTTGCTTTAAGATTTTTCTGATTTTAAAAACATTGAGAACAAGATAGTATTTTTCTCCTGCATTACTGCACACACGTGTTGGAAAAGTATTCACACCATGTGAGTTGGCAGACTGCTCTGTTGCTTGTTTTGTGTAAGAGTTGTTTTTAGGCTGCAGCTTTACATGAATCGCTGCATTTGTTTCTTTTGCAGTCTGTCAAAAGTAAATGTATTGTTGAACTCCATACTGGGGCTAAGTTAAAATTAATTCTGTTAAAGAACCACTCTGATCCTGTCTTATTTCTAATATATTTATTTGGATCTCTTTTGATAAATCTGCTCCTGGACTTTATTCTTTACTGCAGTTTCTTATGGCCTGCTTTCTGATTCCACCACAACTGTGGTCTTTCCATCTTCCCTGAGAATGAGATAAATGAGCAAGATACCGAAATAGAGCTTGCATTTGGGTTTCTGAGAAGCTGGAATAATTCCTGTGTTTTCAGTATTTACTATTGCTTTACCCGGGTGTTCAGGAAATTTGCAGATACTGACTTACGTTGGTGTGAGGCTTTGTGGATAGCTGTAAAATAAAAGAAACCAGAGACCTCTAAGCTCTAGAACTGTAGTATCTCATTCTCTTTAAAGATTATTTTCATAAGAAGATTGTAGCTGCAAATTAGCTTGGTTCCTGAAGGAATAACCTCCTGAGACCAGATCCGTTAGTGGTATCTCTGATCAAGATTGATAAGTTAAAAAGTCATGAAGAATCATGACATTGAATAAAGAATGGTATCTTGGTTGAGCATTTCAGTTTTTTGTCCTGTGTGGGACAAAATCTTAATTTCAGGATGCTCCAGTGGAATAAAGGTGCTGTTCTTGAATTTTTACTTCAAAGGCTTGAACTTGGAAAGTTTAGGCTAAGAGAATAGAAAAAAATCTTATGTGACTATAAACCTACTTGATCTTTTGTGTTTTCTTATGCATTTTCTTTTTTCTGGAACTTGCTAATAAGTGAAATTGCAAGCAAGATGTTCATTTCAGAGGTGCTTGATGCTGACTAATGCTTTTCCTGAAAGTAGACGGGTGTTTGAACATGTTTTTAACTGGGCAGTAAATGGGTCAATAGTAGTTTTTTTAAAAGTAACAAGATGAAGTAAGATTAATAGATGAAGAAATAGTGGACAATATTTTCTAAACAAAATACATAGAGTATTAGTCTGTAACTGTACTTTTTGAAAATAGTTGTTTCTTTCATGCCCGGAGTAAGGTTTTTTTTTTTTTTTTTTTTTTTTTTTTTTTTAAAGAGCATTTTAGGGCTTTTCTGTTTTTGTCCATATCTGTGAATCTCTTCATATGGCCAGCTAATTCCAACTGCCTATGCTTCAAATGACAACTTCACCTTCAGGAATAGCAGGTTTGTTCATTACTCCTGCTGCTGGATCACACTTGAGCACAGACTTGGTGCAGATCAGGGATAAGCAAACAGCACTTCTGTCAGTCTGGTCAGAGCAGGCAGTGCTATCATTCTTCAGCTTTGTCGGCTGCGGGAGGACAGACGCTTCTCTGTTCAGCGTGGCTTTGGAACAGAGTTGCCGTTACAAAGCGTTTCCAACACTCCTGTGCAGCGAGGCTGGAGAGCTGTGCCGCTCTGTGCGATGCCACCGCAGGTGTTTGGCCTAGTCGGTCACTGGGCAGCCTGCAACCCTGTGCACCAGCTTGCCAAGCTACTGCCATCATCTTCAGCTCTGGTCTACAAGAGAACTTGCTGGATGAACTTTGTTCTAGGCCTTTCTTACCCTTAGTAGCTTTGGTGACTTCAATAACTTGTGAATCTCCTTTCTGCTCCCAATTCTTTGCTTGTAATTTTGTGGATTCTCTGCATCTGTCCTTGATTCTCAGTTGCAGTTTGTTGCAGAAGCTTCAGCCTCCAGAGGCTGTAGTTGTTTTGCCATGAAAACATCAATTATTTTTAGGTCTAACAATTATTTTCTTGTAATTTTTTAAATTGTATATTCCTGAGTGACTTCCCTAAGAAATGCAAGTTTTTATGCTTTACTGATTTGCCGAAAACATTTTTGTAAGTGGTGGTTGAAATACTGATAAATATTAGCACTAGAAATAGCCAAAACATACATATATATGCTGCGTGATGATAAACTTCTTTTTTTCTCAATAATTTATATGCTGTAGCGTAATTGAAGACTGATAAGCTGCACAGATGGATGAAGTAGCTTTCATATAAATTATAATGTGAACAGTGAAGTACAGATTAGAGCTGTTAGTCACTGAAATGGGATTAGATTTGTGTTTTGATCTTTAATTATGGAGTTTTAATATGTTGCTTGCACTTTTATAGTGTTCTGTATCAGATTTTTCTGACTTAACAGTTTCTTTTATGCTTGTATTCTTCAGTGTGCTTGTATGCCTCAGAAACCATATACCAAGATAGTATGTATTTTGATTAGGTATTTCTCTGGAAATTAAAATGGAATAAATAATTATCTAACTACTCCTCTTTAATTTAGTAAGTTCAGTCACATTTCTTTGAAACACTTTTTTTCTTTAAGTTGTTGTGTAGTCATAGCATAAAGCAGAAGTGAATGTGCTTCTACAGAAATTTTAGTGAGACAGAAGGTGCTTCATATGTACTACGTTTGCTGCCATGAGAGTTTCTCATGCAGCTCTAATGAAGCTGTTGAATTTAAAGGGGAAATCTTTCATAACCAGGTGATGAATTGCACGTCTCTTGGTTCTTTCTTCATGATAGGTAAGTAGGAAAAACAAAGTACTTCAGTAAGCATTCTCTACTTGGATTAAGAAGTGAAATCCACACTGGGTAAATATCCTTACCGCCTTGTGACATCTTTATAGTTACATGGTTGACCTTTATTCTCTGTTTTTAGCTTCTTGTTCCTTAGTCAATACCCTGGGTGCTTCATCTACGTTTTGGCTGGAGCAGCTTCCCAGAAACAAGAATATATTCACGAAGGTGGAAAATATGGTTGTTGGGATTGTCTCCAAAACTAACATATCTGACCATAGAAGTATCTGTAGTGCCTCCTTAGAGCTGTTGAAATTGGCTCACTTGTGATTTGAATGTAGCAAAGGGTGGTGATCCTGAAAAAAAAAAAAAGATAAGGTGTTCCTGACTGAACTGGGGGTGGCGAGAAAGAAACACTGGATGACTAGTGCATGTGTGTCTGCTCCTATAAAGGAAAGGATTTTCTTTCAGCGCGGAAAATGGTGGAAAAAAATGAAATGTCAAGTTCAACAGAGGAAATAAATCTAATAAGCGGAAGCCCAGAAAACGAAGTTCTGCACATCTGTGTGAAGGGCTATATCTGATGGGGGATCCTTGCTATTATCCTGTCGAACTGCCAAGGGAATGAAGATCTAGAAGAGCCAGAAGTCCCCCAGTTTTGTTGGGAACACTTATTTCAATAGCATCTTCATGATACCATGTGAAAAAAAAAAAAAAAAACCTAAAAGAAGATATTCCTTATGACATCTGGGTAGGAGATGGACACTGGAGAAATGGCCACGGGAAGAAGGGTGGAGCGATAGGGAAAAAAAAGTTATACCAAAAACCTACTGAAGCAGTGAGATAAGTCCTAATTCTTTGAAATTATAACCAAAAAGAGACTGACTAATCCAATCAATATACCTGATGCTTAGTACTTTCTCAGTGAAATGTCTCCCTTTATTAGATTTTTAAAGTAAAGGAACTGGAAGTAGAATCCTCAGTTTCTTCTCACTTTGGCCCAGTGACACTTCTAGTGCAGGAAATGGCCGTGTCTACAGGACAGCTGTTACAAAGAGCATCTATATCTGTACTGTGTTGGGAAGAAAAAGCAGTTCCTTTCATATGATTAAAACCAGAAGTGACAGAAAGGCTGCTTCTACACAGCTGAACAGAAGGAAGCATGCACAGTTCAGCAGACAGATAAATCACTTTTATATTTCCGTGTTTTAGGGTTGTTATAAAAAAGACTTCATTAAAACTATATTTTCTTTCTCAGCAGCAGCTGCAGTTTGCTTGTTCTTACTGAGAACCAATGTAATCTAATTGCAAATATATATCTTGTTTCTGTGTTAAGTAAAAGTACATAATTAATACAGCAAAATGCTCTTCCTTTTGGGTTTGCTATTCAAACAGTGAGAAGTTTAATTTTCTAACGTTGCAATAAAGGTAGTACCTCTACTAAAAACATGCAGTCAGAGAAGATAAAAATTGAGGCTTGTTTCATGGCAACAGTTTGGCAAACTTATATGCTGAAGTTTTGTGAGTATGAAGGAGTGAAATAATTATGTATGAAGAATCTTCAAGCTCATTTTGCTTGCTTTGGAGATATTATCAGATGTTTTGTCAAAATTGTATTCTAGTTGCACATGACAGTGCAAATCAAGAGCTATCATAGTTCTTGAGTATTTTGTGCCTTTACAAATCTTTAGAGAGACACAGATCACTATTCCTTCTGCAGAAGTTTTATTGTGTTCCCCTTAATTGAGCAGAAACACAGATTAACTTTTTTTTTTTTTTTTTTTTTTTTTTTTTTTTTTTTAAGTTGTTACTGACTTGCAGCATGGTATAATCCTTGAAGTAAAAATCACACTGCTCCACGGAAACTCCTTGGACTGTTTAATTCCAAGTTTGGGATCTTCTTTATCAAAAGGAAACAAACTGAAGAGAGTCTTTTGATTGCAACAGATGATAGAAACTTTCTTTGAGATGAACATAAATTTAGTATAAAGAATATTTTGGTGGAAAGAACTGTTTTCCCAGGCTATTTGTTTTTTGCAAGTTGAACTGAGTAGTTCTAGAACAGGTAAAATACGTGGCATTGTGGCAGAAGAAACAGCATATCGTAAAACCCTGTAGAAGGCCTTTAACTTACAGTGACCAGAACTTAATCTTTTGCCCTTTGAGATGACAAACATAGTAGATTTGCCTTTGTCACCCTGTGTCTTTCAGAGCATCGATGAAATGCAGCTGGCCAGAGCAAGGTTTGCAAAAGGAAGTTAAGAAACAAAGCTCCAGGTGCTAGGAGGGAAGAAAATCCTTCCAAATTAATTGCTTAAGACTACAGCTGCTGCCCTTAAACTTTACTTAGTAATTTTGAGTCTAAAGGCCGATTTAATAGGTACATTGTAGTAGATGTATCTTCATTCCAACACACAGACTCCAAAAAGGAAAACAGCATTGTAGAAAACAAAACTTTCAGGAAGAATGTAGTGAAAGTGGAGAGAATTTAGGGAGCTTGGACGGTTCTTTTTGTGGAGTTAAACATAACTGAGTTTTTTATTTTGAAGGTCCTACATGTTCTTGTTTTGGGGGTTAATTAATATGCAGTAGACACAATGTCTGAGAGAGGGGAAAGATGCAGATTCTTGTCATATATGTGACATTATAATAACAGCTAAGACTTACTATTCTGGAGCTTTACAGCAGAAACGCTTCACTTCAGGCATTGTTCAGTGTCTGTATCGACAGTAATGCAATTTACTTTTTCATAAAGCTTTTCATTTTTGAGTTTTTGTTGTTGCCTTAACATCTTAAGGAAAAGGTCTTGTGATCTGGCAGCATTATCCAGGTCACAGACAGCAGTAGTGATACATCTCCACCGTGCAATTAGAATTCCAAAATTTAGAAAGCTGTTTAGTTTGCTGGGAAAGATGTTGAGCCGCGGTCAGTTCATGACAGGTTGGAAGTGCATCAGGTTCAAGCAATGTAAGGATGGTAGCATTAGTAATTTAGTAATTCAGAGGAAATTGTTTTGAAGATAAACATAGTGTTTTGCTACTTTCCTCTGCCCGAGAACAGAAGAGGACAAATACGTGTGCCCAACACAGTGACGTGTCTAGTAGCATTGCTCTAAATCTGCCGTATGATTCTTTACTGCTTCTGTCCAGATACATCACAATAAAGTACCCAGCTCCCCTTACTTGGCAGGAGGTTAAAAGACTGTATAGAAATGCTGCTTGCCCATGTGTCTGCTCTGGGCTTGGGTCTTTCAGCAGCCTCATGGACAGTATCAGTGTTGCTTGCTTCATATTAATCACAGTTACTTCACCTGTAAAATTAGACTATCTTTCAGTTACAGTTTGCCAAGTATTTCTGCTTGCTTTATTAGCATTGATGATTATTAATGTTGTTTTTCCATTTTTACTACCAGCTAATGCTGTTACTGGTCTGTCATTTATTTACGGAACAGTGTTCTACCACCTTGACTGGTTGCCATTTATCTCCTCTTTAAAGAGTTGAGCTGGCATCTTATCATTGTTTTAGCCATGTGTAATCTGTTTTTGTTGCTGTTCTTTAATCCTTCACTTGTCTCTGTTCAAGGTCTAGAAAACTTGCTTGGCTAGTTTCAGGTAGAGAATTGCCCTGCCTAAGAAAAGGCAGTATAAGGCTGGAGTAGCCTCCTTTGATGTGCTGTCCTGTTTGCTCAGTCTGGAAGGACCCTGGCCTCCTGGACTGATTAGCCAGGGTCACCCAAGCTGCACATTTGTGATCTTGTTCTTCTACCCAGTTTCTGAATTTGGGAAGCCTTGCTTGAAAAGTGGATTATTTGAAGAAAGCATAATATTTAAGGGTGTGAGTGAAGTTACGCAGGTAAGGAAAAAGATCATCCAGGGGCATGGACCAATGTTTGGTCTGAAAATCTGTCTGTCTGCACACGGGAGTTCTCATCTCTAAGCCAAAAGTGACAAAACAGAGACAAAAAGAGCCTGCAAGTGATCATTGCATGGTGAGAATCACAACAGCCTGAATTGTTGCAGAGGATGCCGGCACTTGCACTGAAGGCTTATGCGTTATTTCATATCCATTTGTTCTTGTTCCCCCATGTCATCTTTCCTTAACAGCGTTTACTGTTGCCCTTCATTATATTCAGAGGCAGCGTTATGTCATCTCTCAGTTTTTGTGTAGCTGGCCTGATAAGCCGAAGGCAAAACCTGTGCAGTTTTCCAGGCCACTTCCGTCGTGCGCGGTGCCCGATGTGGTACTCGCAGTAGGCAGGGACGCCCTCCTGGCGCTTCGTGCGTGCTGCTGCTCCATGGGGGCACTGCTTTGGTATCGGTGGGTGCTGCTACTCTTGCCCTCATCTGCCCCGGACTGCATATTACCTCCACCTTTCGGGTGCCGACGTAACTCACTGTGAAACTACTCTGCAAACACGTCGACATTTTTCTTTCTTTCCCAGCTTGTCAGCGGCATCATCCTTTCCACTAGGAGTAACGTCTTTTTCTTTCTTTCTTTCTTTCTTTTTTTTTTTTTTTTAATCTGAGTAGTATCCTTGCAGCTTCACTGCAGTGTGAGGAGCACTGTGTGCGTGTATCTGGAAGACCAGTAAATGGCATCACGGGACACTGCAGACACATGCAGCAACGTTTGTCTGCCTGCTCCAACAGAGCAAATCAGTACCACGCTGGGGCATCTTGACTGCTGTGTAAAGATAAATACAGTAGAAAACACTCTGATCAGCTTCCTCTGGGGAGATTTTCTGTTAGGAATCTCTGAGCTTGTATCAGTTAGGGATGGGGAGGGGAAGAAAAAACTGTAATTTACAAGTCTTAAAGTACTGAGGCAACTTGCATATTTATTTAGGGAAAAGATGTTCACTAATTAAAAGAAATTTCTGAGCTGTAGTTCAAAGTCTGCTTATTGAGAGGAAAAAAAAGAAAAAAGGCTTATTTACTGCCCCTCTGGAATTGTCTTTAAAATAGGTCCGTGTAGGTATTGCGCCTGCTCGGCCCAGCTGTGAGAAATAGCTTATGCTGAGAAATGTCTTACGCTGATCGCTAATTGAAAATCCTGCTTGTACTGCTAAAGTTTTTTTCCCCCCCACCCCTCCAAAAAAAATCCTTCAGATTATTGTGAACAGTTTTGTTTTTCTTGCCTTAAAAGAGTTGTACTTTGCATTTACACAGGAGAACAGAAACATGCTACCTCTAAAATTATTACTGACTTATTGGTATCACTTGCATGCACAGGCATCTAAGCATACAGTCAGTATGGAAATATTCAGTTTTACTTGCTGAGCTGTAGATTCTAAGGTGAGTTTTGCTGTATTCATGCAGTACAGAAAATGTATTGGGGCTCAACGAATAATGAAATCAGAAAATTTATGTTTCTTGGAAGACTTGCATGCTGTAAACTTGTATGCACTAACTACAGAAAAATATTGTTCAGGATGGCCTTTTTGTCTGCAGTTCTGCTAATTTTAAAGCTTTTTTTTTTCCCTCTTTTGAAGGAGAACTGTAAAAGTTCCTCCTTTATGGTTAATCTTCAAGTAGGTATAAGAGGGCTTCCTCAACAGCTCTCCCAGTGCAATTCAGTTCTGATTTTTTTTTTTTTTTTAATAAAAATCTTTGTTGTTTTGGTTGTTACTCATTTCACCAAATCAGAGTGTCTTTACTTTTTTTTTTTATCCTAGTTTATAGTTAGAGACTTTACATTTTAGAGACTGCAAAATGAGTGAAATGTTCAATACTGCACTCATGAAACTTCAGGTGGTGGTTCTGTACTGAGAGCTCCCGAGAAGCTATTTCCGTATGAGATTTTTCATTTTATCCCTGAATCACAAGATAAGAAGAAAAACCTTAGCTTTTAAAAGTCCAGGCCTTTTACTGACAGAACTGCTGAGGCTCTGGAGATCGCAGCGCCCTTGCAGTCTCTGAGCTAATGTGGTCCTCTTGAGTCTGAGAGAGGTTTTTCATTTAGCCCTCCACCGGATTGGCTTGTTTTCCAGCCCGAGGAAGGTGATCTCAGAAATGATGACTGCATCCCTGTAAATCTGTCACTCTAAAATAATCTCAGCATTAGGGAGCCGCCTTTTTGTGTTAATACTGTTCGCAGAGGCTTCACTAACAAAATGCTAGCGGAGCAGAAGTTCTTTTTTCCCTTAAGGATTTTCTTTTTCCTGAAGCCTTATTGCGTCTTCATGCTTATTTATCAACGCCATCAAAATTACAGACATTGTTTTGAGGTTCCAGTGCTTGTCATATTGTTGAGAGATGAAAACTGTGTAGCTCACTGCGCATGTGGTGCGGTCATGAAGCCTTCTGCTTTTTGCCTTCCCTGGTGAGAGGAGAGCACTGCAGTTTTGCGGGACTGTGAGCAAATGCAGCGAGCTTGGCCAGTCAGCTCATTCATTTTGTTGGCTTAAATGTCAGCCAATTTAATCAGAGTCATGCTGGGTTTCCCCGTCATCCGTTGAGAGAACAGAACCTTTGATAATTAATATGGGGCTATTAATTGGTACAGTAACCTAGGGAGCTATCAAATGCCATTTCTTCATTGATGTTGCTATGTAGTATTGCTTAGATCCACACGTGCTTACATGTGAATATGTGTGTATTTTCTTGTGAGTTTAACTTTACTGTGGTTACTTAAGTAAAGCTTTTTAGTCTGAAAGAAAGATCAAGATGTGGTATGTGAAACAACTGCAAAATTTGGCCCTTTTGCTGGAATTTTTCTTTCTTTGATTTCTGTATCAGTTGTGTAGTTCAATACACATATGCTAATGAATCATATAGTCCTTAACTTTTCAAGGGTTTATTTTAAAGCTTCTTACAATATTTTTATTACTGTTTCAAGGCAAAGGGATTATTGGAGAGGAGGGGACAGAAGGGTATTCCCAGGATAAATTCAATTTGGAGAGGCTAATTTCCATAGATTTCCTTTGCATCCAGAGTGCCTTCGAGCTGCCAGTTCAGATGAGGAGTGGAGTATACGTGCTCCTGAGAACCTCAGCAGGAACCTCTCTTTGCCCCTGTTACCTCAGAAGGCCTCTCTGCTAACAGGTTAATCTCATGAATACCTCTCTCGCCAGGGCTTAGTTGGGCTGCGAGCCTGCAAATAAACAAGAGAGGGCTGCGCTTCAGAAGAACAATTCCTTCTTGATTCCTTTGTAATTCTTCTTTATTTTTAATACGGACAAAGCTGTAAGGGGCTCTGTGTCCCTGCGAGGTCAGTTTTCTCTTGGGGCGTCAGTTTGTCCTGCGTGGGCTGTGTCCGCGCGGCGCCAGCGCTGGGGCCCAGCGCAGCCCCGGACCTCAGGGCTCCACTGGCGCCTCCGCCGCTCATGTCCAGCAGGAACAGAGTCCGGCTGCCCGGAGCTGTGATGCTTCCCAGGGCCAAGTGCTCAGAAACGCAGTAAAGACCTTTCTTTTCACTTACATGAACAGATGTAAAAGGGGAGAGAAAGAAAAAAAAAACAACAAAGAACAGATGCCGTGACTAAGATGCCATATTTATATGGCATGGAATCATGATCATAAGGAATTTAGGTCTGTGTTAGCTGTAAATTTCACAAATCTTAAAACTCTTGGTTTATAATCTTAGATACACTAGGCCATATGTTTCTCATTAGTGTAATTAATAGTTTGTTCAGCAAGTCGTGCAAAATGCTTGTGTGATCAAAACTTTTTTAATTCAGGTAGATTACTAAATGTAAACATTATGGAAAGGCGATTTTCTCTTTAGATTAAGGGGACAATATCCTTGCCAAGTGTTTCCGGTTTCTGTTTTTAATTAATGTTCACAGTACTCTTAGTCTTTCAGACCTCTCTTGCTGACATAGCTTGGATTATCACCTTCAGAAACACTTAGTCTTGAATTAGACGCATGAAAAATTATTAATGCAACCAAACACATCGATTTGATGCATGGTTTATAAATGTGTTTGAAAATATTTGTAAAGCAAGAGGTTATTTAACAGACGTATAACTGATGTAATTGAAATACCAGAGCAAGGTGGTGGTGAATTGCTCAGTTTTGAAAGTTGCAGTGAATGTGGAAATAGATTTTGAGAAACGTTAAAGAGCTGTAATACTGAGAGAGAGAATTTCACAATTCTTGCTTCTTCCTAGTTGTGTGGACCATACTTACTGTGCAACCGGTAGCATCGTACTTGATTTTCCATCCTGCATCTTATAAAAATGCAAGACTCTGACAAACCCACCTGGATGCCACCCTGTGCCACATACAGCAGGTGTCCCTGCTGGAGCAGGGGGGTTGGATGAGATGATCTCTAGAGGTCCCTTCCAACCTCAAGTATTCTGTGAATTGTCAGACCCTTCAAAACTCTGCCATGCCACCCCCAGTTTGTAATCTGCCTTTCTATAGTACGGCCCAGTGCTGTTTAGATCTGCCAGTTTGCTTGGCAGCGGCTTCTCAGGACACGTGTTCCTTGTGTGTGCGCACACGTGTGTGTGTGTGTTTGTGTGTGTGTCTGCACCTCCTTTTGCTCTCGGAGTTCATGTGGAGCTGCCCCGCACGTGTCCCCTCCTTCAGCGCCAGTGTGGCCGTGCTGATGTCCGCCTGCCCTGACCTCGTGTGCCGCAGGCTCCGGTTTGGTGTCGCACCGTTAAGGTCCCTGCCGTGTCCCAGCTTGCACGCTTTGTTGCACAACCCTTCTTGTCTTTTTAGCTGTAGTCTTCAGATAATATTTTTTTCTTCGGAACACCAACTGCCTTTAGCTGTTTGGAAAGCACCTACCAGATTGTAAAGCAGCTTGTAGAAACAGTTAAGTAGCAACTTTGGTGCATATCTGAATGGAAGAGTAATTTTAAAATGCTTCTTCTCTAGGTGTGCCTTAATGCAGTTAAGGTCTGGAGACAGAAGAGTCAGCACTTAGTCTGATCCAAAGCTTATTGTGAAGCTGAAGGGCAGGTTTCCATTGACTTCAAAGGGCTCTGAATCAGCAAGATCTTGATAAACTATCATTGAACACTCGGTGACCCTACTGAAGTAAACTGTCTAAAATCTAAGCTCCTACATAATTTCATTGTTTCTTGGAATTTTAACTGATGTTGTTCGAGCTCAGGTGAATCACCCAGTAAAACCTGGTCACGCTGAGAAATCCTTTCTGCTTTAAAGACATAGAGCATCTGAGGGCTTTGGAAATTTGAGAATCTTTTGAGAATTTTAGCTATCATTTCAACGTTGTAAGGCCTGTGAGTTGTGTTGAATAGTTGCATGCAAATCCTAGGTGAGCTGTTACTGTGGAATCCAAATGTGCCGGGTCGTTTCTAGTGTGTATCTAAGGTGTCGTAGACATCAACCTTTTTCCTAAGTGTAAAGTAAGTGCTCTACTGCAAGTCTTACAGGAAAGATAAATTTGATGTGGAGCAAGGGAAACAGAACCCGTTTATTTAAATCATCTAGTTAAGATCTGATTTTAAAATTGTAAAGTTTATTTTTCGTAGTCTAGAGATTTGTTTTTAAATGACATGGAGAGTAAAGTGGGAGTGTGAGACTATCAAGCTTAATTGTAACTTAATGACAATGTAAATGTTGGGAGCTACTTTTTCTGCAGATTTTAAAGAGAAAAATGCCTTAGATTTAGCAAAGGTTTTGTAGCACTCCATTGTGTTACTCTTGAAGACAAAATATCAAAGAAATTTTCAGAGTTAGATTGAAGATCATTCATAAGATGCAGTACTCTTTAAAATTTTGTTGCTTCTTTCATTTCATATCAGAATATGGATTGAAGTAGTATATCTTTGCTAGCTTTTCTGGGTTGTATCAGAGAGCAGCTTGTCCTCATTCTGTCTACAAAAAAGTGGGTTTTGTTAGCTATTTTCTGCTGTGCTTCTCTCTGCCGTGACATTTAGCTGGGGTGGATACAGCTTGTTTAGAGTGGATTTAATATACTTACTGTATTTAAAGACTAGTCAAAACTGGGGCCCTGTTCTAAAGCTCAGGTAAAAAAAAATCCCAGATTCTTCTAGAAATTGGTAAGAGCGTAAGAGCTTAAGGAAAAGGGGGAGTTTTAGAGCATCTAGTTATGGCCTTTAGTTATATACTAGTAATCAAGTAACTATTTTGAATTTATATGGAATTTACTATTACATGGAGGCGGGGAGTACTCATGAATTTGGGAAAAATCAAAGCATTCTTAAAAAAATAAATAAAAAATAAAATTAACTTTGAAATTCTTGCCTTTACAGAGCAGTGCTCCTATCCTTGGAGTCAGGATCCTGATTCCTATCTCAGCAGTCAGTAAATGTCTGTCACATTAGCCCTGGTGAGAATGAGGGAATTTAGAAGTTCAGATGTTTCCAAGTGCTATATACTGGTCACTCCTTTTGCTTTGCCTTCAACACATATGTGTATATATACACTTAAATATTTATGTGTATGCTTGATTATCAAGAACCGTGGTGCTTTAAGGTAGAAAAGTATCAGTGAATATTTTTTTCCCTGTAAACAGTTTCTATTACATTACCATAGAATTAATTTGCACATGGATTCCCTCTTCTGATTCTTTTTTTTTTTTTACGTTTTTTTTTTTTCAAAATTAAGCTGTGTATTTGGCAAGAATCTCAGTAAATATATTTTGAGTAAAAATCAGTGCTTCAATGCTCCATGAAATCCTCTGCTAACAATAGAAATGTGCTATACATAGATAACAAAATATTTTATTTTATTTAAGCTTGATATTTAGATGATCTCTTGGATTCTATAATCCATGTGTTTTATAATTTTATGTAATGTTTTTCTGTAGTAGGCATTTCTGACTAAAAGTGTGTAGGCTTAAATATTTGCAGGATTAAAAGCCAGGAACAGTCTGTTTCCCTATAAAAGCATCTTTATTTTCAGTAACTGCCCAAGTGGAAAATTGGGAGGATATTGTTGTGCAGTCGGGTAACTTTATGGTGTTATTACATAAGTGAAAATTCTTGTATCCTTTTTGAGAACAATACATGAAGGAAAATGCAGGGTAGTAAGAGAACTGAGCAAATCCACTTACAAAGGATATGTGCTTTCACATTAAAGAAAAAAAGAGATATATAGGCCATCCATTTGGAAAAGTTAAAATAAAGCCAGAAACACAACAGTTCCAGATAACTTCTTTAAAGCAGGCCTGGAGAGGAAAAGTGACTGTTCCCAGTCACTGATCCCAGTGACTGTTCACTTAACCATGAGAGTATCCTGCTTTTGGGGGAGACCAACATCCGTCATGCTGAGGTCTGGCATGGATTAACTGGATTAAGAAGAAGGGGCATTTTTAAAAGTGCTGGCATCACTGTTTCTCCATAACTTTTATTCTCATTTCCTACGTATCTGTTTCTGACTGTTTCTGCATGCACCAGCCCTGGTGATGCTAAGGTAGTTTCCCGATCTATGTCTTTGCCCTTGGACACAATTTCTGCTTTGCCAGCAGTGACCTTGCTGCATCTGTGTTTCCCCAGCTTGGTGTCACCTGCCACAGTGTGCCATCCAGTCTCGTGGTTGTTCAGCCCATGAATGTTCTGTTTTCTCATTGTTCTGTTTTCCCGTTGTTCTGTTTTCTCTTACGTAGCATCTGAATGTAGGTGTGTAAGGATGTGTAGGTATGTAGCTGAAAGGTGTATCCTTAAAGGGATGCTGCCTATATAAAAGTAACTATATTTACAACCTGTTGTTAAATGTAGGCAGTTCTTGTATTCCTCTGTTCAGAGGAGGACATCAGGGAAGCGTTTAATTGATGTTCTTAATATATATGTGAATTCGGCACTGTGCAATGTAAAAGAAGCTGATAGAAGCAGGAAAATATATATGAGCAGCTCAGGATTCAAGGTCTGCTGTGCTTGTATGTTTGGTGCTGTCTGCGTGACTCTTTGGGGCTCTGAGCAGTTGAACAAGTTATTGTGCAACAACATCGGGTGAATTGTTCGTGTGGGATAGCGAAGCACAGAAGGGCCCTTGTCATGTAAGGGCAAGCACAGGGCACTCTGCAAGCTCACGCGCTAGCTCAGGCTTGTGGCAACACGCTCCTCTCCTGTACTTTTGTTACTGGTACCTTTTGGTGGATGTGCTGCTTTCTGCAGAGCCAGTGCCTCCTGCCTTGTTCCTAATTCAGGCTTCCTGTTGGGCTGTAGGGAAGCTCCATTCTGGCTATAGTTATCAGGCCCTGGTTTATTTACTTTCTTAATCAGGGCAAAATTTAGAGAAACTCAGTAACTTTAAGAAATTGTAGGTCAAATTTTAGCAGTAAACCTTGCTCTCTAATCTTTACTGTCCTAATATTGCACTGTATTCCTATAACACATAGTAGTAAAACTAACTTAAAATCAGGACCCCTTTGTAATAAGTCATCCAGCATTGGGTATTGGCTTCAAAAAAATCTCCGATGAGACTTTAAAAAATCAGATAGTTTTATGTGGAGTAACATTCTGTGCAGAATTTGTAATTTATATGAAAATGAGTGATAATTTAGCCAGGCATAAATAGTTTTCTGGAGCTACTTGAAACTAATAGTTTTGTGAAGATATATTTGAAACTGATTTTGTACATCTCTATACTTAAATTTAAATAAATTTAAAATATCCTATTTTTTAAAGCTGTTAAGTTGGTTCTTTTGAAGATACTAAGTGTGTGCTTTTTTTAATCTAGACTTCTTGCTGCAGTGTTTCACTAGAGAGTGCATTAGTCATCATGGTGATTTTGACAGTCTTCATATCATTCTTCTAATTTCATTTTTTCTTAGTCCAGTAGAATGATCTTAGCTTGTTTTAAGGATCACTTACACATTGGCTAAACTTCCTTTTAAGTCTTCCTGCATTTTTTATGTGAGTTAATTTAATTTTCTGATGAACTAAGTGTTTTCTTACTTTTTTCTTTTTTTTTCAGGCTTCTTTAAGCCAGAATTAATATTGATAGAATGAAAAAGTTTAAGAGGAGACTTTCGTTAACCTTGCGTGGAAGCCAGACCATTGATGAATCGCTGTCTGAGCTAGCAGAACAAATGACTATTGAAGAAAACAGCAGCAAAGATAACGGTAAGTGGATCACTTTCACCAAAATCTAAAAAAATGTATTAGGTCCTACTCAAATGAGTGAATATTCGTTTTTCATAATTGCAAGGAATTTCCAGACAAAAGCTGCCCTTTTTATTTTTCTTACATTTTACTACCTTAGTGAGTTGATACGTTGTCACTTATTGGCTTGATTCAATATCAAACTGTTATACAGCTGTTCAAAGGATCTGTTTATGTAGCATTTGATAATGTGATGATTAGCAAGATCATAGATGCTCTTTCAGTAAATATATTCATTGTAACAGGAATTCATGGAGTCTACCATCAGTTTCATATGGCTTCAAGTTCAGTTTATTTTCCTAAATGTTACTGAGTAATGCAATTTATAATAATTTCTAAACATTATAAATAAAACTAGTTTAATAAAACTATTCACCTTCTCATTGCTGATTCAGTTTACTAGTCTGAAAATTCTGCCACTTCTTCATATAGTCATTTCCCTTCCTCATACAGTCGTGAGGGCACCTAGAAACATCCAGTGTAACCAGCATGTCTTGTATCTTCTTCTGCGACTGAAGCTGCTGTAGAGCCCCCCTTAATGATGCTACTGCTTCTGAACCCAAGCTGCAGCAGTAACAGCCAGGCGAGATTTTGTTGCCTTTTTCCCTTGACTTCTGCAGTTAAGTCCCTTTTTCATCTTTGTGCTGACAGGTGTTATTTTTTGCCCTGCTGACGCCTAGGATTTTCTCAAGTTTCAAACATTTTTGATAGCTTTACTCTGATAAATGGTTCTAAATAGTCCCACTGAAAACTGTCAGCACTGGGAACAGCAGCAAAGGCAATGGAATTTACCCTATAGACTTTTAAACTCTATCCAAGACTTGTTGCAGAGTTTTGGAAAGCTGAATTTACCTTTGGCAGAATGGAACTATTCATATTTTTCATGTTTACCCTTAATCATTGGTCTGTTCATTACTCTTCTCTTGTCTTCATCACTAAGTCATGCCAAATAACTTGGAAAATAATGGGTGTTTTTACAAACTTTTACATTTCTAACAAAACTTTTACAAGTTTTTGTTCATACAACAGATATACCCTGAAATAATTATTATAGTATTTTTACAGTAGTATCATATAGAGATTGTATTCTGAGATTTTCTGACAAGTTGTCACACGTGGTTTCTATTGCATTAACTTTTGTTACTGATGCATTTTTTTCCTCAGACTTTTATATACATCTGACAAATTTCATTATTCATATAAGTGTACAGATTATTGCTGGCAAATGAGTGTCAAAAATCATCAGCAGTCTGACGCAGAGTGAACCAGACCACTGCATTTATTCAGCTGAAAACTGGATCCAGGAAAGATCAAAAGGGTTATTTTAACTTGGATCACATCCTGAATGTGATCATCTCCCAAGGGAGAGAGGATGCAACAGCTGGTTTGTGGGAGTGTGAGCTCACACCATCTTAAACAGCGTGTGAGGCTGTTCTCAGGTTAGAATAGTTATCTGAGAATTATCTCAACAGGCAATAATTAGAGGTCTCCTACATGCTTATCACAAAAGCATTACAAACTTGATTTATCCTTAGATATTTAAAATGATAAAAAATACAACGTAAGAAGGTGTTTCTAACTGTAAATTCATTATTTAGCTTTCATTGCTTTTTTAATATATATTTTGCTTTCCATGTTTTCTACCAGCCAAAATGAGGCTTGTATGGCTTATGTGCTAATACTGTGTGATACAATACATTTTGTGCTCACAACTGCAAAATGTGAATGCTTTAATAGAATATCTTGGTTTGGATGTGTTGAACTGTTGGCGATCCTCTTCAAAGAGGAAGGATAGTAAATATAAAGTATACTGTTCTTTGTGAATAGTCTTTAACTTATGTTTTCTGTGAATAAAAAAGTGTAGAATGTTAATCCAGTATTAGTACTATCTCCTGGAGAAGAACATGATAAAACTTGGTGTTTTGTATTTTTCCTTTGAGAACCCTTAGAAAGTAGGATTGGAAAAATGCTTATTACTGCTAGCCCTGCTTTTGTAAAGGCATTTCTAATATTTCCACTTATTAAGCTGTTCTGGAAGGAGAAGGTTCCAGACAGATTTTGGGCATCAGAGGTTGAACTTGTTGGATCACCCAAATAGGAAGTGAGTTCTCTTTTCTGGAAAAAGTTAAGTTTAGACAACATAACCTGGAAAAAAAGAAAAAACCTTCAGCGGGTGTTCTAAAAGTGAATTATGAGGAAGATTTATCTCTGTTCTCATAAAGTGAGAGTGTAAGTAAGCCTGTGCTGGTTGTATCAAAGACATGAGCAGATACCCTTACAGAGTATCCTGTAAGATCATAGATGCATTAAAACCTTAAAAATTTAAAACCTTAAAAACCTACTATGATAGGGCTGGAGCAATCATCTCTGTAGTTTTTGCTTTTAAGAATAAAAATATCCTTAATCCTATGGAACATTAGTTGTAAATGCGCCCATTTTGCAGTCCTTGGGTCTGTTCATAAAGAAACTTGGAAAACGGGTTAGTAAAAAAAGGCAGGTTGTAATGAAGTCAGGGATATGAAGAGTCTTTACAGAGTAATTCTTCATATGTTGTCTGTCTTCACTGTGATTGCAACATGGACTGCAAAACTGAGAGGATGTTAAAGGGAATTTGCAACTGCCCTTGGCATGCTAGCTGGCAAGGTAGGCCCTGAATACTGAAGGCATATAAGTAAATTCTGCTTCCTGGCAGCTTTATTCCATTCAGAGTTGATGCCTTGTTCATGAATATGTCTAACAGTTAATTTCAGAAGGGGAGAACAGAAATTAGTTTATGCAAGATGTGTATATTTTTAAAGTCTCACTAGAAGTACTTCAATATTAGCCTGAGAATAAGTCAAAAGACCTGAGAGGTACTGGATTTAGGTTATGGGACTTACCTGGTGGAATAACTATTCTGAAATATTTCTTCCATGTTTTTTAACCATGTTTTTCGCTTTGCCTTTTATTGTAGAGATTTCACTCATTTTGTCTCATGCCTATTCCATTTGCATAGCCATGTTCACCAGAAGATAATATTTTATGTTAGCTTTTTCTTTCTGAAAAAAAGCCTCTGAGGTTATAGAAGCTGTGTTGATGGAAATCCAGACCTGTGCTGGCCTAGGGTACACACTCATGTCTGCTTGATTTTCACATGCATAACCTGTAAAATCTTGATTAAAAAGTGAACTGGAGTTCAGCAATGCAATTTTAGTTGTATAATGTGCATTTATGTGCATGCACGAAGTACCAGGGATCTTTCCTCATGCCCATCCATCTTCAGTAACGTGTTTTGTGTCTTACTCCAACTCAGGGTTATTTGAAGACTTAATTTAAAGAACAGTATTCTTAAACAAGAACAAATGATCCTACGAGTGGGTCACAGGTATAAAAATAGATACATAACTTTTCTTCACAGTGCACTGATACTAGCAAATCAGCTAATCTTTTGTGTGCAGTCTCCTTTCACACACAGCCTCCTTCATCGTGCTATGTCAGTACAGTTTCAGCATGCAGCACTTACTGCTCAGCAGCAGAATGGGATTAACAGAGATCAAGCCATATTGTTCAAAGGCGGTAGCTCAGAGCTCTTCTACTGAGAGCAGAATAATCAACAGTACCTTTTCCTACAACATCAAATTACTTTTTGACCGGAAACCAGTATATGATTATATCTGCCTTACAAATTGGCTTCATCATAATTGACTTCTAGGTGAGGCAGCATCACATAATTAGATACTTAAAAAGTAAAAACACAGAGAAAAACAAAATGCCTGATATACTTAAACATTTAAAGTCTTATGAGATATGAGCTGTACCGTGTATACTTTGGGGTATTCTTTTTTTCAAGTGCAGAAGCTTTCAGGCTCTTCAAGGTTTCAACATACAAAACTAATTGGTTGGATTTTTTTTTAATTTTAATTCTCTTGTGATTCGAATGTGATAATGTTGCATCGGCTTCTTCTTTTAATATCATGTGTTAATTTAATGTATACATTCAGATTAATATTAAAAGTACTAAATGGCAATTTGTAGCAGTTGACAACTAAATTTGTTCTTGAAATTTTTCCTTGCCACTGACATACTAATGAAATTTGGCTAGAAGTAACATCCAAATCATGCATATTTAAAGTCTAATTAGCTGTCAAGTTTATGCAGATACTTTGAATACTTATGAATATTCCCTCTAATGAGAGTGGGAAACGGATATATTGCCTAATGTTCTAATATACGTTATCATAAACTCAAAGTATGCTTTTAAGAATAATTACAGAATATCTTCATAAATATATCCACAACTCTTACATCAATACATAAGTAAATGTTGAGTGGGAAAACCATTATATGATGGGTTTCCTACATGTTAAACAAAAACAGGTCAGGTTTTGATAGAATGGATCTATGTATTTCATGAATTTATAGAATCATATCTGTCTCCTTTTGATGTGTGATCATAGGATCCAGTGTCACACTTTCATGGTTTTGTTTTAATTCTACACGTGTGAATAGTAATGGAAAGATCAGCTGCTGTAAGGGTGAGAGTGTTTGAGGCCTTAATAACTAGATATTACTCTGATAAGAGGAATGAATGTTTTTAAAAATCGACACAATACAAAACTGTGCCAGAACATCTTTGTAGCTGAGGTCATCAGAAATCATCTTCAGTGCAGCTGGGAAACTCCCATCTGCTGTGTTTGGTTCTTTGGGTGTACGAGGAAAACAGTCTGCTGCAGCAGATCTGCAGGACACTGTTCTCAAATTGAAAATATGAGCACAGAAATAACCATCCCATCGTAAATCAATAGGACCTGTTAACATGTGGAAGAAAGTAGATATAAAGATGTACAATTTTATACTTACATAAAATATGCTTTTATATTTGTGTGTGTAAATAAAAATAAAATAGAGCAGTATAAAGACATTCCAAAAAAAATCCTCCAAAGCGCTGGGGGTCATTCCCTCGTTCTCGAGCTGGAGCCTAGTAAAAATACCGGGCAGCTCGTCAGGGCCAAGCACGCTCCGTGCCGCTGCCCCTTGCAGCTCGCGCTGCGGCTGTCCTTAACCCTGGCTGCTGCGCACCTCGCAGCCCCCTCACTCTTCCCTTGTGCTTCAGCTCGCTTCTTCCTACAAAGCCTGGAGGCTCTGCTGGTGCGGGGAGGTGCTCATAAAGAGAAATTACCATAAAAATGCAGTGCCTGAGAGCACGCTTCAGAGACCCGTAGGTTTGTTCTTTCTCCGCTTGCCAGCATGTTCCTTCCCAAGCCCATTAGTGGTTCAGCAGGAGAACGTGGCGCTCCCCTGCACACGGGGGCTTGGTTCGACAACCAGTTTCTGCTAACACTGGCTCACGGCCCTGTGGGAATTGGTTCCTAGGACTGACCCTTCTCAGCAGAAGTGGGTCACCATAGAGGCTATACCACAGGTAGGTGTGTGGTGTTTACACCACTACAGCTGCCTCTGTTTTGGGGAGCGTAGTTGCAGTATACCATCACAGCACAGAACAGCTCTGCCTGTACCTGAAACACATGTCCAACACATTGCTTTCAGTAAGTCACCCCTGCTCCAGGGACAGGCATATTTTTATGGATATTCAGTGGAATTAAGTACAGAAAAGCAAAATGAACCTAGCTAGTCAAGTAGGGCTGAAGGGCACTGGCTCTTCCATCAGTAGGTCCAGCTGATGCTGTG
Organism: Crypturellus tataupa; assembly: GCA_034781795.1. Lineage (NCBI taxonomy): Eukaryota > Metazoa > Chordata > Aves > Tinamiformes > Tinamidae > Crypturellus > Crypturellus tataupa. Next base: position 1,334,727 of record JAWLRI010000505.1, read on the forward strand.
GCCTCAGCGGTGGTTGTGTTGGGAAGCGTGGGGAAGGTAGAGCACAATGCTGTTAGCTTGGCTCTGGTGCTGACAGGCATAGATTAAAATTATATCCGCAGCTGTGCTCCAAGCTATTTAATGTAGTATGGTGTCTTTTGAAACTACGCTCTTTAAAGGGAAAATTAGTAACTGATGGTGTATCCTGCCTATAGGATGAGCTGTTGGGACTACCATGATAGAGTTATGCTCAGATATATCTTTATTGTCCAAAAGAGAACTGTCTTTTAAACAGTATGAAATACATAAATCTTAAAAACAGATCTGTGATTCTGAATATTTTTAATTTAATTATGATCTTCTATCTTGCTACCTAGACAGTAAAGCCAAGAATTTATCGTACATATATTTAGTTTTGAAAGACTTTTGTGTGTGTTTTTCGTATAATTTTCATTTTTTGTGGGTCTATCAATTCTTTTTGTGTCTTCCAAGTGGAGGTTTGCTTGAGACATGGTCATATGGATGGTTTGTGGATTGTTTTTGAGCAACAGCAGGAGTTCCTTGATGTTCTACTTTGTTTTTAGTGTTGTAATAGTTATTCCAAAGCTTGTCTCTTATTATTAAATGAATAGTTTTAAGTGCTTTTGAATGGTTGCTCTATTTTTAGAACCATTTATTTTCCCGGGTGTCTCATAATATCACATAATGGAGTCCAGTGCAGCTTCATGAGAGTACAGATAAATGTGTAACTACTTCAGGTTACTTAATATTTCTTCTGTGGGAGACATCACCTACAATCTCAGCTGTTCATTTTACTGAGTGGGGCTACAGTATAATCAAGTATTGTACAGTACAAGATATCTGCTCCGATTTACCATAAAGTCTAATGTTCATATTTGAAGACTTCTGAAGGAAAAATGGGCTTCTTTTCAAGAGCTTGTTCAGGAAAAGAGTTTGGAGGGGGATGGGGGGGTGTGGAGGATGGGAAAGAGGGACTTGCAGTATCAAACATAATAATCTTATTGACAGTAGACATGTAAAAATTGGTCATTAGAGTAGCCTATATCCAGCTTGATTAAATAAGTGTTTACTGGGATGCTAAAATATGATTAAGGTATACAACTGCAGCATTTATAACTCTGAGGCAGGTGACATGAATTACTTAAAAGGTTATGATGACAGATCACCAGTTTCATGAATGCCGAGCTGTCCAGAAAATAAAGATTTAGATGCACATATGTTGAGTTTTAACACCTTCCCCACATTCTTTATCAAAATGAAGAAATAAAAAGAATTGAAAGCTTCTTGGAATTAGAGTGAAGCCAGGTGGGAGGAAAATAATAAAAAAAGAAACTTTGTAGAGTTCACCCTTTAAAAAAAAAAAAAATGATGATCCTCACGGCACACACTGGCACTTTATGTCATGTTTGGCCAAGCCAAAGCAAACGAAAAGTGTTAGGTGAGGTTCTGCCCTTCATCCCTTGTGTCAGCACCAGCACTGTGCTGGTCCTGTGATGATCTAGTTCAAAGACCTAAATCAAACTACCTCTCTTTTTGTGAGAAGGGAACCTGCGAGAAGGGAACCTTTTTGTGAGAAGGGAACGTTGCAATGAATGTTGGCAGATATTACCCCTGTATCTGTTATTCAGAGAAATTACAGATGCTTCCGTCTAGGTTTCCAGCATCTATCTATCTCGATTAGGAAAAAAATTTCTGGTTTGTATTTTTATGAAACTCTTAAAAATATATATATAAAATGAAAATAAATGAAACAGTATATATATGTTCCTCTCCAGAGCGGGAAGTTAACTTATTTGGCTCTCAAAGATGTATAATTTAACTGGAAATTGTCATCTTCTATGAAGGTGATTTTGATTCTTTATTTAAAGCTAGCTGCGGCAAATATCTTTCCAAAATGTAGGTGATGAGATCTGAAAGCTACTACAGGCTTCTTTTCAAGTAATAGAGAGACTTACAGGACAAAAAACATAGTAGTTGAATATGTGGTATTAGATGATCATAAAATTGTTAAAGTGCATTTACATTCCTAACGTTATTACTATTAGAATTATTAGAATGCCTAAGGTTGGAAGGGACCTCTAGAGGTCATCTAGTCCAACCCCCCTGCACACACAGGGCCACCTAGAGC
>JAWLRI010000505.1:1336954-1406562 GCA_034781795.1 Crypturellus tataupa
GATCCCATTGGCCTTCTTGGCCACGAGGGCACACTGCTGCCTCATGGTCAGCCTGTCGTCCACCATGACACCCAGGTCTCTCTCTGCAGAGCTGCTCTGCAGCAGGTCGGTCCCAGCCTGTACTGGTGTCTGGGGTTATTTCTCCCCACGAAAAGACTTTCTTTAATCCACCACCTGACACTGTGTCACTTGCTGAGACCTTGCATAGAAATGCCAAGCAACTCTGCAGTCTCGCCAAAACTCAATTTAAGTAAATTCAGTTAAGTGAATCCAACACAGGAAAGAAAATGTAGTTTGACCCTCTTAAGGTAGATAGGCAGGGAGAAGGAGCATTGGAGATCATTGAAAAAATTGTTTTAATTGAGACTAATTTCAGACCAAAGTTTGCAGTTATTTAAATTATGACTACAGAAGAATGAGGAGGCATCTTTCTAACATTGTGAAACATTTAGTTTTATCTAATCCCTTAAACTTCTTGATTAGTAAGGCTATTGTTCTACTGTAGTCTGGCAATTCTCTTAATTATGGCATGGCAGAATCATTTCCATTTGTGTTCAAATGTAAATTCTGTCACTTTGTGGCTTAGGAATTTTGGCATCTCATTTAAGCTATTTTCAGTTATGTTGGTCTTGGCATTGTTTCAAACTTAGCAAGACAGAAATACGTTATTGGATGATTTATTTTCTTGAAAGATGCGTGTTTAGAAGATGTTCTAACATAGAATGTGACAGCAATGTGGTTTAGCAATTCTTAAATATTAGTAATGCAGTCTATTTTCTTTGAATGGTGCTGTTTCAGTTAATTTGTGTTATGCCAATAATAACGGAAGTTTGAGTGGTAGAGAGCAAGAAGTAGAAGAAAATCATCCAAACAAAACAGAATTTCAGCTCAGCTTACACCCAAGTTGAAAACCGAGTAATACCATGGTTTACAGTCACAGTAATACGATGGTGTACAATCCCAACCTGTTGTTCAGTTTTAATCTGAAAGACCTGCTGAAGATGCACACTTAGAATGACGGCATGGTTGTGTCGGGGGTAAAAGAAAGAAGTGAGCAGAGGGACATTTGTATTTCAAAAAGATTTGAACTTTGGATCAGTTTGGAATGAAACACAACTGCATGGAGATATGGAAGGCAGCAGCAGCAAAATGATTGATAAGGCCTTTCCCCAGTGATTTGTGAGACCAGGAGCAAGGTGCAAGCAACTCCAAAGATGCAACAGAAGTCTTGGGGTGGAAGAATTGCTGGAGGTTGATAGTCTTTCTCCTGTCTCTGATGGGGACCTTAAGTGAAAGTGCAAGACCAGAGCACAAAATATAGCAATATTTCCCTCTCATATTTACCAAGAATAGTAGGATACAAGCAGATTATCTTTAGGTATGTCAGCAATTTAAATAGTGAAACTTCTTTGTAAAGACAAACCAAACCTATAATTATGGAGATTAAATTATAAAAGCACTTCATGAATCTCTATAATAAAGTATGTAACTTTTACAGCTACTTTTGGCTCAAAACAGTTCTGCTGTATCTACACTGTGAAGACTACGCCATTAGCTTTCAAATGTACTGACTCACAATATTAATAATCCTGAAAAAAGTTAATTCTTAAGGTGAATGGAGTGAAATGATAACTTTGGAAGAGAAGCTTTTTTTTTTGCCAGAGACATTTTTTTTTTTAAACCATTTTCTTTAAATCTGCCACACCCAAAGGCTATTAATAAACAGTCTTGTAAGTTCATTTCCAGCAACATACAGGTTGGTGATCATTTGGAAAATTTGCTACAACTTCTAGTTGTTGCTGTTACTTTGAGAGGGGAGGGGAAACGAAAATGTATATATAACCATTTTTTTAAAAGGATTGCAGCCTGCCACAATGCAGACTTAGTATAGCACAAGTACATTCTCAAACCATAAATCAGCATATTTTAACATTTTAAATGCCATATAATACCTTTTTGGGGGGAATTTAGATATTAATATACATATATATTAGAATACACATATGTTAGAATTAAAAGAATGTAATCAAGTACTATTAATACTTCTCCATTACAAGTGTGCTAATAATTTGTGAGTCTTTGTAACCTTAAGTTCATTCTGTCAGCAGTTGGCCTGGCCTATTACATGACCTAAATTACTGTTGCTAAATTTTAAAATGGGCTCTAATTTAGAACAGTACTTAGGATAATGCAGGAGGGCTGTGACGGCAAAAGTTATTTCTGTATAACTGAATCTTTGTATATTAACCATATGCTCTTAATTTTTATAGCAGTATCCTAGTAATTCATCTGTGTCCATCCTCATCGTTGATCTGTATTCATTTTTATATATACAAATATTATGTTTTCACAGTGTCCAGCCTCAAGATATGTGCAAATCTGCCTGAGCCATGAGGAAAACAGTTTTTTTGAAATAACCATCCTCCTTGATTACCCTTCCATTACCTTACCCTAATAACAAACACGAAGCTTGGTCCTCGCTTAGTCATTCAGCACTCACAAATTCTGGCCTTCCTTGTGTGCTGTGCAGTGAATTGAGAAAGATTAGCTTTAGCGCAAGCAGGCAAAAGCTGTACAAGGGAAGCGGGTTTCAGCCGTGCCCACACGTGGCCGCAGCCGTGCTCGGCGCGTACGTGCTCTGCGGCGTGCTGAGCGACACGAGAGACGACCACCGGCCGACGCGCGGCCCTAGGGTGGGCCTTGGTGCTTCCCATCTCGGCCTCTTGCTGAAATAAGCCCTGGCAGCTGCCTCACCTCAGGAGGAGGAAAACAAGGTGGCCTTTAATGCAGAATTTGCTTTGCTTATTTTTTTTTTTTTTTACATGCAAGGCGTTTATTTCATCTACCACATGATATGCTTCAGTCTGTCTCAGCCTTTTTTTTGCCGGAGTTGTCCTCCAGAAGGTGAGAGTGTTGACACTAGTGGCAGAGCTAAAATTATTTAAGTGATCTTAGTGGTGCAGTTCCACATCCATAAATGTTCTGAGAACTTTTTTCCCATTAGAATATTAAGTAAATAAATAAATAAATAAATAAAAGGCTTCTCGGTTGCTTAATATAGCAAGGTCTGGTTAGAGGTAGAGGTTTCTCAAATCTGCACTGGAATAAAAGAATGTTTAGTTGACTTTTTTTTTTCCTCAGTAATTAGTTTTAAAAACAATTATAACAAAGAAAAAAAAGTGTGCTAAATATTATATGTTGCCTGTATATCACAAAAACAAGAATGAAGTTGTAATTTCAAAATTATGCCACCTATGAACTAAAACTCACCAAACATTAGTTATAGATACTCTGAAGAGAGCCCACCCAACAACCTGTGGCTTTTCGATGTTAGCATCAGTTTGTTCAGTCTTGCATGTAAAACCTGTGTGAAGTTTTTGCCTTTAGTCTAAAAGTGGATGAAATTCAAACCAGAGGTTAGTAAGGGTCTGGAAGGCAGAAATTAAGTTATAATTGGAGGGAAAAAATACCAGAGTAGTGATGCTGCATGCAAATCTGTGGGTCTCCTGTCTTGCAGAAGCAATAGCTTTTAGCAGAAAAATGCTGAGAAAGAAACTTACTGTCTGTTGCACTAGCGTAAATCTGATGTTGAAGCTGCAGAACAGGAAAGCTGGTATGGCTCTTAAATCAAAAGAGATGATGTGTAATACATTAGAAACAAGAATAAAGATTTGGGACAGAGATGTGCAGAGCTTTGCAAGTGAAGACACCAATCATACTTCATGTACAGATGTATGGATCACTTACAGATGTATAGTTTATTTTTACTGTTACTCGCCCTGTCTGAAGCCCTGTTTATGAAGGATGTGACCTGGGAGCTGCAGGCAGGCTTGCAGCGGAGCCAATGTGTCCTTTCACATTCTGTTTTCTGCCTAAAGCAATTTTTCAGTCTTTTCTTTTTTCTGCATCAACTGGGTGAAAGTTATTTTTGTCTTAATATATAATTCATATGTACATGCAAATATCTTGAATAATTATTTTTTAAAGCTGCTGGTTTGCCCTTGGGTATCTCTCTCCGTGTACTTTTCTTTAGAGCAGTCATAAGGATATCTCCAAAAAGATATGGACACGTCTTTTATATCTTTTATATGTGTGTCTATATAAAAGTTGCTCCTTGTCCCAGCGAGCGGCCCTCAGGGAAGAGCCCAGCAGTGCCAGGGCGCAGAGCTGGGCTTGTTGAATCCCTGGGTGCTGCCTCCTCCAGCTGCTCTGTAACACCAGGAGAAGGGTACCTGCAATGGCAACATGGGATAACGTGGAATAAAAACAATACCAACCAAGCAAGCAACAGAAAACATAAATCATGTGTAAATCCTATGTGCATTTATAGTGAGACTGCCTCCAGTCTCAGTGCAGTTTTAGAGCTATTCACACATGCATAGCAAGGCTTGCTGAGAACCTCCTAGCTCATAATTTCTTGATGCTTTTGTTTGTTGATTTTAAAATTTATTTTATGGTTATCAGTAATGAAGCAAGTGTTACAATCCTGATTTTGAGTCTGGGAACTGTGAACTGTTTCAGATACAAACCAGAAGAAAAGCCCAAATAATTCATTGAAGCCTTCATGATTCCAGTATGCTTTAATAAAGTTAATAACCTTAACTTTGACACAGCTGCTGTAGGGTGTGTTGCCAGGTATGTTTCTTTCTAAGGACTTCCCTTAGCAAGACTTCACTACTATTGACCCTCAGAATTTTTGAGAAGGACTATTTCTGAATACTTTCTGATAAAATTGCTCTTCATGCAAGTTGCTTGTCTCTTTAACTTAAAGTAAAGGTGAAACATTGTGTCAAAAGACTATTTCAAGAGAGAAAAATTGCAAATGCTAAGGGCAACTCTGTGGTTGTATTGAGGTTTTTTGAAAGATTATCTAATGTTTCAGACCATATCCTGATCCAGCTTTAGAGTGACAGATTTAAATAAAATGGAACTTCTGTAGTTTTTAATGCAATGCTTTGTATTAATTTGCTGAAAGAATTTTACCAGAGTGGTGATTTCCTGTCTAGTAACTTTTTTTTTTTTTTTTTTTTTTTTTTTTTTTTTTTTTTTTTTCCTTTTTTTTTTTTTTTTTTTTTTTTTTCCTTCTGGCATGTTCCTGACCCTCCTGCTTGCTTGTGGGAATGAATATTTTGGTCCTTGGGAATTGTAGAGCCCATTGTGAAGAATGGCAGGCCTCCAACGTCTCACAGCATGCACTCATTCCTCCACCAGTACACAGGATCTTTCAAGAAGCCCCCTTTGCGGAGACCGCATAGCGTCATAGGGGGAAGCCTCGGCTCTTTCATGGCCATGCCTAGAAATGGGAGCAGATTAGGTAATTTGCTACGTTATTTTTAATTTCATTTTCTTTTCTGTAAAGAGTAATGCCTGTGTTGATCCTTAGCAAGATGTATGGTTATTCTGATGCTTTAAGAGATTTCTGGCAATGCAGTAATTTTTATTATAATTATAAATAATTTATTATAAGGTTGTTACAGAAAACTCTAAGGTGCTGAATGCCTCTTCAAGATCTTTAAGTGGCCAGTTAAAAAGGGCATATAGAAATCATCCATAAATCTTATTTGACATGCATAAATTAAAAAGTATTCTTTTTTAATAGCACGTAAGGAACCTGAATGTCCATCTCAGTTAAGCATCATTGAGAACTAGAATTGTGTTAAGATTTAAAAAAAAAGATAAATTATACATGGAATTTTAAAAATGATATTTTACTCTATGCCTTCTTTTTAGAAGTATGAAAAAAAATGACCTTCTTCCAGTGATAAATTGAGGCCACTCAACTATAATTATCTTTTTGTTGTGGTCTGGAGCTATATTTGTGGTTCTGAATTACAGTTAAAACATTTTTTTTTCTCCTGCAAGTAATTTGTCATGTTTCCGCCTCCAGTCACCAATAATGTTTTACCCTGTTTTTGTGTTATGTTAAATTATGCTTAATTAATTGATCATAGAAAATGAGAGCAAGTCACAGTTTAATTAGAATGCTGTGCGTTTTGCAGTCTTACATCCTCCTTTAGAAATGGGTGATATTTCGACCGAGTTCCTTTGGTGTTTTAGGTACTAATCTTTTAAACTTTACTAATCGCTTATGGATACCCTCTATAGATGTCCTCAACTATCATATCACACAGTTTCAAAACTGTTCCAAACCTTTTTACTGTTTGTGCTGCTATTCCGTGTTTAAAAGAGCATTCCCTGCTCATGACTGGAGTTAGCAGCTGTTACTATCCCTGAAAAAAAGGCTTTGACAGAGCACAATTTTGGGTACAGTCTCAATTCCTGATGTCACTGAGGTTCTCCACACTTCACTTGACCTTTTTTCGCCTGGCCAAGCTTTGCGTAAGTAGCGATTGCCAAGAATCTAATGAAGAGACAAAGTTTTTTTAAAAAGTTGTGTACTTTATGTTTCTGGTCACGAGTACTGAGTCTTTTATGGGTTATCTGTCAAGTCAGGCATATAAAAATGGTATACAAGAGACTTGTCTGCTTCTGTATGCTCCTTTGTTGTGTTGCCTTAAAAGTATAATACAATAAATGTTTTAATGCTAATTTATCAATGTTATTTCTTTTAAAACTTTAATGTGATTTTCAAATCAGCTTCGCAAAAGAAGAAATTGCTTTAATGACTTTCCTTTTTTTTTTCTTTTTTTAAAATATTTTATGTTAACAGTAATTTTCAGCTGAAAGTTCTGATGTGAAAATATTACAGAACCATGGTATTCATTTGATTTAGGTGGACAAGTTAAGTGTTTCTAAATGAAACCCATAATTTGAATATTTTATATTATTTTAAAAAGCCCTACATTAAGTAACTGCAGATTCCTGAAGAATTTGCAGTTTCTTTGAAGTAGAAAGAAATAGATTTAAAACGTTTATACATTATTTTGTTTTGGATACAGAGTTGCCACTAGAACATCTATTTGCAATACTGTGTTACATTCTTTATCAGGCTTATTTTTTTCCCTCTAACCTTTGTTGTAGGATGAAAACACTTTTATGAGTTAGCTGGGTGGTATACATGTGAACAAGCATAAATCACTAGTGCTCTTTCTGTTCCTTTTTCACATCTTTCCTCCCTTTGTTTCTGCCATATGGGAATGCTCGTTACTCAGCAGGATGCTGAGGTTTTTTGCATGGGAATAGTGATGTCAGAAATGTCAAAGTGTCAAATATTCCACACTACATAAAACTTTTTTTCTCCATTCATCCTTTTTCTTTTCACTTTTTCCTGTATTCTGGTGGTGGGAACATGCAATCAGGGAGAAATCCTTGAGGTAGCTCGAAATGATGGCAGTGAGAGGAAGGTTATTTGTGTTAAAATGAAAATGGAACAAGACTTGCCGCAGGTTCAGGTTTATGTGGCTTGCTTTTGAATGAGATCTTCAGTGCAGAAATTGCTTGAGGAGCATAGGGGATTCAGGATTATTTTTTAAGCATTTAACATGAGTTTCTATGGTTGTGTTAATCCCAAGATATTTTTAAGATTTTTCTACTTGGAAGTGTTTCTGTTGACTCTAGTTTTTGTTAAATCTCTCTTAAAGACAAAAATAAGAATTTCTGGCCAAGGAGTTTATCTTTGTTTAAAATTCTGCACTCATTTTAATACTCCCTAATCATTGTAGTACTGCATAATGCCCATGTCTCAGATAAAGCTGCAAATCAGCCATGCTGCTGATGCATTTGACGATCTTGCTGTTTTGCTTTTATTTATTTTTTATTTTTTAAAAGCTCCTGTATGTTTAAAAGTTCCTGTATGCCAGCTCCAAAAGTCTTGCAGCTCCAGAAGCTGCTCCAGTTTGGAGCCGGTGCTAATAAACCCTTACGAGACCTGATCTGGCTGAACGCAGAGCCACGTGAGATGTCCTTGTTCCCTAGTTGTGTAACTGGTAATGCTGAGGAGGCCCTTGGAATAAATAAGCAAAGCCAACTCTGGCCAGCTCTGAGCTAGAGCAAACAGGGAGCAAAACGTCAGGGAGCGTGAGCAGCAGCCTCAGTGCAGTTTGCCCATGCTTTTCCCATTCGCACTAATATGATTATGGAAATGTACTGTTTCTTTGTGAGAAATCAAAAAGGATGAATTTTCTGTACTGTTTTTGTAGTTTTATAGTGTTAACAACAAAGGGAGTTTCTCACCATTCCCTCAGTGTGGAGTGTTTTTAGTGCAGCTGATCATAAAGTTTATTCAGTTCATAGGAAAGGAAGCTCTAGAAGAGTGCAAGGAATTAAATATGCAAGCCATGTGGTTTTTTTGTCAGCCTTCAAAGTAAGTTTGAAAGAGCGCACATCCTGACTGATCAGTGGGTATTAACCTAGTTCATTTAGATGAGCTTTCATTTGCTGCACTAAAGATTCCTTATTTTCTAACTTCTTCTGTCCTGATTTCCTCATAACTGAAATAACAGCAACATTTTCTTCCAAATGTGCTTCTGTAGTTTTCATATTTCATTGTAGTCACCTCCATGTTTTGACTACAAGAATGCCCAGGGTGTTTAATTAGGTATGACAGTACATCAAACATCTACATAAGAGAGTGGTTATGATATTCAGTGAGACCAATTCAGTAAATTATGGAACCATTAAAGACTCTGAAAACCATGCAGTCTGGCTTTGGTGCAGGTGAACTCATCTACAGAGAAAAACTTAGTGAAATTAGGGTAATATCTGCAGGTTTTTTTTTATCATTGCTTGATCAAATATTATCATTGGGCACCTGTGTAAAATGATTAAAATGATTAGGTTAATGCCTTGTTCTTTGTTTTTATGCTATTAAAATAATGAACATATGGCTCAACTAATTCTTTTTTTAATTGAATAAAATAAATGGACATGTTTCTACTAGGTAGTAACACAACCCAAAATTTTAAAAAAATCTTAAAGTACCCATAATTAGATAACAGGTTAATGTTCAAAGTATCTGAAAACCCTTGTAGACAGGAGCACTTGGATATTCGACCCATTAGAAATTCAGGCAAGAGCTTCCTGATTTTAGATGCTACTAGTTGTATCCTGCATAGGACATTTTGTGTATATATTTTTTTATATATATACCCGATATACCCTACATATATAATATTTGTTTGGATCCCTTGTGGGTATATAACTTATATTCAGATTATCAAAAGTAGTTATATTACAGTATTACTAGATTGACCTTCATCTTATTGAAGTCTAAAGTACTAGAATATAGACTTGCGGGGCACAGATCGAGGTCCACTGTGCTTTTTCATTCATGATTTGGAGAGAACTGAATTTTCTTTCCCATCTACATTATCTGCCCTGACTGTAAGATTTTGTACTACTGATTCTTGAAATATTACTTGTATATTATTGTGTAGGTGGTCATCTTAGCAGAAGCATTATCTTTGTCAAGTGGGACCTTCTCAGTTCTGAGTGTTACATTTCAAGAGTGTAATTTTGTAATATGTATCCTTTGTGAATTGAACATTGTGTATTTTATGTTGAACTGTATGAAGGTGTCAGGCACATGGCTTCTTTACTGTATGCATTAGTCTTCTCACAAAATGATGTAACTGTTTCTTTGCTGAGAATATAATGCTTTTTGATCTGCCTTATTTTGCGAGGCTGCTCACATAATGGTTTTTCTCCTAGCTTTTTTAAAGACAATAGGCTTTGGAGCCCTGCAAGGGGCCTTACACTAACTGAGATTGGGGAACAACGGTAGCTGTTATACATAATTTTATAGGACAGAATCTTGAGAGCTGTAATTGCTCAAATGGATACCATGACTCACAGAGGAATCTTCTAAAGAGTATTTACAAGAGAACTGAAATGGTGAATGTGCTGTTTTCTAGCACATGTGCTGTTTTCCAGCACTCCAGCATTCAGTTTCCAGTGCTGAGATCAAGAGCATTGCTGCAGATAATGGTTTCAATAACACTTTTGTATTATGAGCAGTAATTTCCTACAACTTACCTTGGATTTTAAGCACATAGCTAGAATGAAGAGTGAGACAAATTTCTCTCAGATTAGAGAGAAAGAAGGTTAACATTTTGTCTGCCTAGCTTAAGGTTCAGGCTGACCTTTAGGAGCCACTTTCTGAACATCTCTTCTCCGATTCAGTCTAACATACCTCTAGAAGCACTGACAAGTATTTATCTTGTTTGAAATCAGCAAATTCTCCTTATTATACCAGGTGTGCAGCTTTTTGTCTCTCATTCAGTCCAAATTTGTGCAGAAGTTACTCATGCAATAGGTATTTTAATTAGAACCCAATTTAGATCCATATTGCTGCTCCATGCATTCTGAAAACTTCGCATATAGAATACAAGCTTAGCTTGTGTGTTTACCTAATGTGCTTTGAGTTGAATTATGCGCTGCCAGTACCTTTGAGCTCATCTTTTTATACCCATTTTTTTTCTGTAAAAGGGAAATTCTTTGTACTGAGGAAGGATTTGATCCTTTGAAGTCTACATGGTTCTATGTGAGCCAATACAGGCAAACCTTTTAGAAGGTGTGTTCATGACTGAACTTTTGCCTGAAGGCTCTTTTCTAGAAAAGCAAGTTTTCCTGCTGGTTGAGCAGCGATAAAACTTGCATACTCTACTCTGCTTTTGTATTGTCGCAGTTCTGTGCAAATGGCAGGTACATTGGTCGTAAGACTGTATTGAGCTCTGCATATTTTGCTAATATTAGTATTTTTTTGAGTGTATTTCAGAGTTTCCGGTTGTCCGTCAGGTCCCAATTTTACCCTATACAAGATCATGCATAATACCTAGGAACAGGAGAGATCAGGGATATTGGTGTCCTTTGAAGCCCCTCCCTCATTTGAAGTATTTAGTCTTTGTAGGGTTTTGGATTAAATTTTTTCGGAGATGATCATGGAGCGTTAATCGTAGTGGATCATCTTGTAGGACCATCTTACCTTTGTGTGTCTTGCCTGTCCAAGTGACACCATCTTGATTTTTTTCTTCGTCCATTATAATATGCCTCTTCTGGAGCGAAGAAGATCCTATAGTGCTTAAAAGTAATATATATGTAAAACATTTTATACATAAACTCATTTGCATGGATCATTCTGCAAGATTATGATGAAAGAGTGAATTTCAGTTCTCATAAAAATTCTGCAGTACCCTACATGTGGGGCAGGTTGTTACATAAATTCCTCTGTAAGACTGTAAATTTCACTTCAGTAATTAAGGGAGTCAAGTCCTCTGCCCAATCCCCTTTTGCACTGGTGGTCTCTATTAAGGCAGCCAGAAAACATGCCCCTGTCTCCTGCCCCTGATCCCTGAGTGCCACATGCGCATTTTAAAAAATACTGCACCTACACTTTGAGGATTTGTTTGTTTTAACTTCTTTGAAGAAATGTTTAAGTGTCTAACCTCAGGTAGCCTAACTTGAAAATCTTACATATTCTTCTCAAAACTGTTTTATATTTTTCTGTGAGTCACAGTTTTTCTTTTCGCAAAGGTGAAATGAGGGAATACTGGAACTGAAGACCTGAAGAAAAGGTGACTTATAGACATTGTGGGTTAACTGTATCTGTTTTAGGAAATTAAGTGGTGCTAAAAACCAAATAAGATAATGGTAAAATTTGTGTATAACTGCTGTCCTAGTAGGTATTTCTGTTAATTTGATTCTTTTAATTCTTGTGCCATTCCTGAGCCATAAAAGAAAAAAAAATTCAAGACTACAATAGACTTTTGATGATGACATTAAAAAGTACTGCATGGTAAAGATACTTTTTTTCTGTGTATGTTTGGGAGACGTTAGTGGAATGCTGATTTACTGATTGATGATTGACCTGGTGCTTTTTTTTGTTAGATATTGTTCATGAAAATCTGAAAATGGGGTCGGATGGTGAAAGTGACCAAGCTTCTGGAACATCATCTGATGAAGTTCAGTCTCCCACAGGTGTTTGTCTCAGAAACCGGATACACAGGCGAATCTCTATGGAGGTAATTCACTTTTCACATAAGGAACAGTTAAATTGACAAGAGACTTGGGGATTGCTTTAATTGTTCCATATAACTGCTTGGCTTCCTCTCAATTAACTTTAAGCAGGCCGACATATATTTAGTGTGGAGAGCATTATTATGCTGTGGCTTAAACTTCTGTTACCATTTGTCACACAGAAATCTGTTGGTTCTATTTAATTGTTTATCAGTTGTTCCATTTTGAAAAACAAAGTTCTGAAACTTCAATTTTTAAGAAAAATTGGAAATACAGCTTTAGTGTTCGTAATGTGTGTTTGGTAGAACTCTGCAAGAATTTATAGGCGTTGGTGTATTTAGTCAAGAGGATCTTTGCTTCACATTCTGTGCCACTTAGGATATTCAACTTAGGTATTTGGATATTTTCACATAGAACTGCTTCTAATCTTTGTAAAACAAATGCTGCAGAAGAGATGGTCCTGCCTGCTTCAGCCTTTCTCTCTCTTCCTGTTTTTTAATGAACGGAACCTTACAGGATGGTAAACAAAAGGAGGAAAAGTACCTTTTGAATAACTGTGCACATAATTTCCTTTATTTATGAGTCTCATTACGAATACTAACCACCCTTGTGCTTGCTTTGTTGTCATTTCCCTTGGCAAAAAAAAAAAACAGAACACTTCCCTGCTTCTAGAGTGTGCAAAAGTTATAATTATATTGGAGCCCTTATGTACTACTCGAGTAGCACGTAGAATTTTGTAGTTGTTGCATTATAACACGTACAACATACGCACTTTGTAAGACTTCAAAATCTTTATTCAAAGTATGATATCAAATAGAGGATTTGGGAAGCAAATCTGGATAAGTTACAGTAGACTGTGCATGCCAATTTTTTTTTTATCTGTAAGGAGTTCAGTTATGCTTGTAATTCCAAGATTCCAAGCGTGAAATGCTGGTAGGATTCCAAGAATGCAGGAATTAATTGCATTAATTATTTATATCTTTTCTAGCACCTGGGTTTTTGTCTTCAAGCTGTCTGCGTTAACCTGTGTGTTAACCTCAGGTTTGAACTAAAGCCTGTTAAAGGTGGACTGTTGGGTTTCTTTGACATCTTTGTAGAATGCTTAAGTTAAAAAATCAGCAAACGAGATTGTACATCAGAATGTATGCTAGAGAAACATAAAGTCTTCTAAATTATTTTCCTGATGGGTTTCCTTTTACTCATTACACATTATCTCTGCCTTGAAACATGCATTTAGAACAGGAAAGAAAAAAGGAAGTTAATGGTAGATAATGAAATTAGCAAACCGAAATGAAAATGTGTCAAGTCTTCCGGAGGGCGCTAAGAGCCAGGGTTACAGTCTTTTTAGATTAGGTTTTTAGCTCATGAAGCTCTGACAGGAGCTATAAAATAATGCAGAAAAAAAAAAAAGATATCAAATAAAAGCAACTTTTCAGTGGGCTGCTTACACTGTAAAACGGTTTTAAAGTTGCTGCTTCAGAGGTAGGAAAATTCTTTTATGTAAATTGTGTTGGCCCAGTGTTAATTTCTTCATTTTTCTCCAAATTTGAAATGTTTGTTTCTGGGACTTGAAATTAACATTATTTCTTCATTGCTTGGCTCAGTCAACGAGCACGGCAGCCTTTTGGCAGCTCTTCTTGTACATGCTGTGAGAACTGTAGTTTTTCTCCAAGATTGCTTCAGTATTGGCATCGTGACTTCCAAAATAAGGTTTTAAGCTAACATTTGAAAACATTCTTACTTCTGAATTTTAGAACAGTATCTTTGATAAATATTTTTCGTTGACATAATTTTCACAACATGAAAGTGTTTTGGGGGACTTTCATGGGTGTTTGTTTTTGCGTGTTTTGTTGAACCCATTATTTTATGTCAGAGGAAGAACTATCTTTGTAGCTTTGGTTAAAATATTTTCCAAATCATACTCTTTCCAGTATAGGATTCAATGTAGCTGGCTTCCAAAGAGGTGGGTTTGAGGGATTACACTGTCTACCTGTCTTCTTCCTTTCAACCTTCTTGTGGGTCTTTTTTAGTCACATTGAAAACCTCACATATGAATTTTCTCTTAATTTCTGAGGAAAAACACCCTTTGAATCAGGAGAAACTCTTAGCTGCACCCATCGCTAGAAAAGCTACAGCCTTTATTATGTGCCGCAGTAGCCAGGCATGAGCTCAGTCTCAAGGGGGATGTCTGTGCAGAATGGTGCCACACTGGTCCCGCTCTTGGTGCTTGGGCACTGCTGCATCCTTGGCCATCAAGGACCGTGAATGTAGGTTTTGTTGGTTGTACTTGTCTGGCTTTGTGCCTTGCCTCAGCTGGTTCAGTAATTTGATATGTAAAAGGAGAGAAAAAGTAGTCTTTATGTAGAACTGAGTTGTTAGCACTTGGGTTTTTCTTTGTGGTATGGGGCGTATGGGGATTTATCATTTCTAGGCATGTGGTCTAGGCATGTAGTCTTAGGACATATTTCTTATTAGTTCATTTAGATTGAATATATGCTGTGTATGCTGTATGCTGTCTGTGTAGTTTTAGCAGTCAGTTAGTATGTGCCTGATCATTATTTGATGTAGTCTGATGATTGGCTAATCAATCGTACTTCAAATCCATTGCAGGGGATACTTGATTAAAATTCTAAAAAAGTTAGATAAACTTATGAAGTTTATGTAAATTAAGTTCATACATATATATTTTAAGATAACTAATCAGGTAAAGCTGAGAACTTTAAATAGCCCTTTTTCCTTTTAGACTTTTGGATGTAACGATGTTTTTTGTGCTTCACTTGACCTGCCTTTAAGATTCTGTGGACTATTTCTATGCAAATTAGCCATGCCTCCCCCCCCCCACGCAAAAAAAATTATATGCTTACTAAAAACATGTATGCCATAAACCTAAGAACTAATTGTTGGTACTCAATATTCCAGGGATGTTTTATATTTCATAATATACATTTTGACCCAAAATGTATATCAGCAAACTTATTTTATATAAAATTGCTAGAGATTTGAATGGTGTGTAGTTTAGCAAGCATAGCCCTGAGAGGACTATGATAGTTTTTCCTTTGATCAGCACATGAAGAAACTGTGACTGTGATGCGTTTCAAACTCTAGTATCACAAGTTCTTATGCTGTAGTTATTCTTGATCCTTAGTGTCAGTGTCCACTGCAGTGTATCGTACAATAAAGGTGTTTTCTTTAAATCAGAGCAGGCAGCTTTTCTTATCCAGAACACTTGAAATATTTTGTTAAGAAATAAACCTCAGTCTTTCCAAAATTTTCCCAACCAGACATTGTGAAACCTAGAGAAATGGAAGATGCACAACACAGACAAAACTAGAAGCTACATTTTCCCCTTTTGTTCTAGTGCAGTCTTCTTAGTGATGGAAAGTTAAAATTTCATAATCCTAAATTGACCCACTTTAGACAGGAAATAGTCATGCTTCCGTGTAGCCTAAATTTGACACTTTTTTTAGGTAAACAGTTAGACCGCATCGAGAATCCTGATCTATAGTGCAGAATCATCTGGGATGAATATTTTTCAGCCACGGTAGCAGCTGTGGAGGTGGCAACTTTCAATTGGTTATCACCACAAATGACATGAAATTTAGGCCAGCATGGTTGGTATAAACGGAGAGGTGATCTGCTTTTGCTTCTGCATTGACAACATTGCAGTTTTGCAGTTAATTCTTTTCAAATTGCTACTCTTCGTTGGTGTATGATTGGAAAAGAAAAAGAACATACTAGAATGGCATGATATTGTACAGAAAAAAGTAATTTTGCCTGTAATTCACAGCCTATGAATGGTCCGTAAAGCACTATTTTTTTTCTTTTTAAATTCATGTTATATAGGTTTTCATTCAGCAGCTATATTGACAGTAGCTGCAAACATCTATTATGCGAGGAACTTGGCTTCCAACAGAAGTTCTTGTTTAATTAAAAATCTTTGTAACATATTAATACTAATGATCATTCAGTGAATCAGTGAAATTGTTTATCAAAGCTATTTGTGTAATCTTTTCTTTCAAGTGCAAGAAAAAATATTGCCTAAGGATAAGTATGTATGTATGTATATGTATATTTTAAGTGTAGAGGCCTTCATCGTATAACGAGAAACACTTCTCCAGATCATGGAGTTACCTACAGCTTAAAGCATTTTCACTTTGTTTTGCTGAAAAGAAGACCCGGACAGTAATATACTAGTATAAATATGTTGGGGGCAATAAGTTCCCATTGGAGGCCTCGTAGCCATGCACTGGATACTGGGTGCTTCCTTAGGAACTGTAGTGGATTCAAAAAAAGGGAGATACAGCCTGTGCAAATTGAACATCTGTTTTCCCTCCCCAGAAATCTGACGTCTGTAAGCCGTCTTCGTACGTGAACTGGCCTTGGGCCAGAGCTCACTGTTCACCAGCCTGTTTCCCAGATATTTCATCCTGAGGAATGGTTCTTACCATCTGACTGTCGCATTAGCCACAGGAGCTTGTTCCAGGTCAGGCCACTTCACTGTGGGGTACAGTTCTCTGAGACAGTTAGCTACAGGTTTGGCCATTGTATTTTCTCTCTCTTGATCTTAAAAGAAGTACAGGAGGTCATTTCAAGCATGTGTCCTACTGGGTACCTTCAGAAAACGATATACTGTAATCTGGGAATGTGTTTTTTGGCGAGTTCAGCACGTTTAGCAGAGTTGTGCAAACTTCAGCAATCTTGACTGGCATGGATCAAATGACTTGGTTTGTGTCGTGACGTGTTATGCCT
Source organism: Crypturellus tataupa (assembly GCA_034781795.1). NCBI lineage: Eukaryota > Metazoa > Chordata > Aves > Tinamiformes > Tinamidae > Crypturellus > Crypturellus tataupa. The sequence goes on from JAWLRI010000505.1 coordinate 1,353,617, forward strand.
GCGGGAAGCGCTGTTACTGTTGCTGCTACAAGAAAAATTATTTCAGCTTAGATAACAAACAGACTTCTGAACTTGCCTTTTAATAGATTTGAGGGGAGTGAGGATAATGTAGTGATGCCTTTTATGTCATCTTATTAGGGACATCTGTAAGCATCATGCCAAAGGTTCTTAAATTTCCCTTGCAGCTTCCTACTTTCTTTCTACAAAGCTTCTAACTTTCCCTTACTTGCCTTAAAAAATTAATACATTTTTTATAAAGATTGTTTTAATTTGGAGGGTTTTGCTTCATATGTTTTGTAACATTTTTAGGGTTCCTCTTGTGGTCTTTTCAAGTTCCCTTTAAAAGTAATCTGCCCTATCAGCCATGTTTGGCAGTCTGCAAAGCAGGGAAGTGAAGTGCTTGGGCGCAGCTCATAGCCTGTACTTCCAACCTTACTTTTGTGTCCAGGATGTCACAAACTCCTGAATTCCAGAAGTTTTCCTCAGTTACCTGATAGTTGCAGCTTTGTGTTGACGTGTCTTAGGAATCATGACATTAGAAAGAGCTCTCCTTTTATTAGACTGCTTGGGTTGTGGGCTTTGAGTGCGCTACTGCCTTCGTTGCAGCTTCGTTCGTTTATTTTGGGGGCAGATCCTCGGTTATCTCTTGCGCTCTTGCTACCTAGAAATGAGAACCTACAGGTAGGACCTCGAGACGCAAGAGCTGATCTTGACTTTTAGGACTCTCGCCTCTTCCATCCAGGCTTCTTACTGTTTTGCTGGTGACATGTGCAGTTCGGTGTCTCATCACATTTATTTTCCAGTGCCCTTTCCCTGTCTCACTGTTTCTTGTAAAATAATGATGTTGCAGTTTTACTTTGGGTCAGTTTTTCCTCTGGCTCTTCTAGAGAAACTGGTCAAAATGTGCAGACTAGGGGGTCTTAAAAAGCCAGGGGAGGCAGTAAGTGAGGCAGCGCTTGCTTTCGTGGCGTCCATCCCTGTCCAGGACCTACCATGGGGCCAAGCAGCCATCCGGCTCAGGTTCACCGAGCTCACGTTGCAGGGCTAATGCCCTCGAGCAGTGTCTTCTCAGTTGATCAACACTGAGAAGCAAAATCCAGAAATACTCCTTTTTTTCCTCCCTTCTTTTCTGTACTCTCTGTTTACTTCATTATAAGCCCCCCTGAAGAACAATAAATTAATTGAAAAAAAAAAAAAAAAAAAAAAAAAACCCAAGAATTTCAAAGCATTTCTGGCATATTTGTAGCAGTTTTTCAGTGTGCTTATTGGACACTTAACAAAAAGTAATTTCTCTAATGTTAGTCTTATTTGTCTTGTTTTAGATTTTTGAATATTTTGAAATTTTTCATAATCTCAGGAGTCTTTTGTTCATTTGGATGGTTGTGAATAGCAGCTCCAGGAATGCAGTTTCTGAATACTGTACTCATTCTAAAGAACTTCAACCCATCACCTTAAAACTGCTGAAAGAGTTGAAGTAAATTCAAAAATTGAATGTGTTGGTTTTAGGGGGAGAAAAAAAAGAAAAGAATGAAAGAGCAGTTTTTATTCAGCTATTTGGGTGTCTAAACAGCCTTTAACATTAAAATTCCTGTTAAAAGCAATTTGGAAATGAAAGTATAAAAAAGCACATTTTTACCTGCTTGCATGATATAAACTCTTGCTTATTGAACTGTGATGCTCACTTTGTAAATTAAAAAAAATAGTTATAAACATTTCTGGGAAGTTATTGATGAGTTTTATTTTTATAAAATTTTCATTGTATTCAAGTAAATAGAACAAAAGCTAGCTATTTACACTTCTGGTTTTATTATATTATTCCATGTATCTCTTGTTTGAATGGCCCGAGTGATAACTTTCTAAATTTTCTGGCAGTAAAGTCCTTGCTTTGTTGATTGATGGCAGTAGATGTAACAGGCCAGGAAAATGTGACTCCTAAGGTCAACATAGAGATTAAGGCTTTGAATTGATAGTAACACCCATATTTCACTGACTGCGTTTAGCTCCTCATCTTTTCCTAGCACCCCCACATCTGCAACTGGAAAGTTGTTTGTTGGGATTGAAGTTTGTGGGCTCAGCCTTATTACAGAATTCCTGAAAATATTTTGAGTATTTGTTTTGAGTAGTATATTGGAGGGAGGAAAAAAAAATCTTATGATAGAATTGATTAATGAATTTCACACCTTTTAATATTTTTTTTGGAATGAAGAAACACAACTTCAAGATACCAGATTCCAAAACAGCTTGTCAAATTGAATACTTGAAACTGATCCTTTCTTGAATTGTGTTGCCCATTGGCAGCCTGTGTAAAGAACAGCTGGATTTATGGAGTGAGAAGCAGCGGTGATCTGTTGCAGATGGGGCTTAAAATTGTATTTTCACTACTGCTACTTGTAGTAGAAGAAAAGGCTCTTTGTCGTTTTTCTGAAATTTAATAGAATCATAATTGATTTATTGTGATTTAATGTTTTCAGTAAAATGAAAATGTAACATTTGGGTGTAGAAGTAATACATAACATTCAGGTTATTATGTATCAAACCATTCTACAGAGAAAGGAAAAGCTCCCTTTTCTGCATCATGATGAAATGGTTACACCTGCTTGAGCATGGGCCGGCTGTAAGATGAGCGTTATGGTGTGAACCGCGCTGCAGCACTGAGCCTTTCTGGAAGCCTGGAATTAGATAGGGGTTAGCTTTTTTTTTTTCCCTAGGTACTAGAATCCTAAAACAATTTTTGTCTGCGCAGTGCTATGAAATAAGAACATAAGTGTTAGTCTGTTCCAGGTATTTTTTGTTCATATACTTGCTCTCTGTAGCTTCACAGGAAATGGTGGTACTTCAATTTTCTTACATGTATTAAGAACATATTTGAGAGATTTCATTCCTATTGGCTTTTCATGTCTTCTGGTTAAGGACATTTTATATGTGAAGATACGAGTAACTACGGAAAAACATCTTGGTGGACTGTTTGTCATCTCATGGTGCATTAAAAAAGAAATGCACTGGTACACGTACGTACGTGCACACATACACACATCGACTGGTTTTGTTTACCTAAAAGGGAACTGGCATAAATAACTCAGACCAGCTGTTAAAACAGTGGGTTTGGTTAAAATCACCGAGTCTGGTTTTGAGTCTTATTTGAAAGGATGTGAAAAAACATACTGAGTTTGTATAGATACCTTACGGTATCTATACAGACTTTGGAGGTCTCCAGGTCTGCAGTGCTGTAACCAAACAGCAGAATTCTCTATAAATATGTTCTGTGATTTGAGGTTGTTTCTTTCTATTTGTTTTTGCCTCTAGCAGTCTTGTAATATGTCAGAATTCTTTAGAGGATCCAGTTGGCTTTAAGTATGCTAACTTTGTCATTTGACAAAAATGCACTGAAATTTGATAAGGCAGCCTTCAGAAAACATCTCCATATGATACCTGATACTAAAATGGCACAGTAAGTACATGCATTTAAGGTTGTATTTGCCTGCAATAAATTCTCATATGCACATCCGGATGTTTTTAAATTATTTTCTTTGCATGTTATTAAGTAACACATAATATACATTTTTTATTTAAAATATGTTGAGGAAAGTATAAGATTTCTTTTTCTCTGGCAAGCCTGCCACGGAGTTGAACCATGTTGCATAGAGGGTTGATATGCAGCCATTAAGGTCTCATTAAGCCTTGTGCAGGGGACAAAAGCACTGTGGCTTGTTAGCAGGCAGCTTGTGGTTGCAGCTGACACGTCTCTCTGGTGCTTGCTGAGACCAGTGAGAAAGCTAGTTCAGGCCCGTGCTTACACAAGAGAGCAAACTGTTTTCATCTGATCTGTAGTGAACTATTGGGCTGTCGAGATGATGATTTCAGACTTGGCAGTCATTTTTCTTTATGATGATGTTACAAGATGTTGTGGGTGGATTTGAAAAATCTTGTCCCTTAGAAGATGAGAGTTTTGGAGGGATAAGTTTTGGAGGGAAGAGGGGTCTGAGCTTGCTGTCTGCTGGCATAGACTATGGGTAATGGTGGTTACCAGTGACCTGAGGGGGTGACGCAGCGAGGAGCGGTGCCCGATGGAACCGCCTGCGCCAGTGCCCCAGCGAGCAGCTCCCGAGAGAGCGGCCTCCTTCATCCCCAGCTCCTGTGCCTGCATCTCCAGCCAGTGTCTCAGGTTGCTTTGGAGGCCCAGTTTTGTGTCCCCAAGTTTCTGGAACGGTATCACCACATTGCTAGCTTGGAGTGAGATGGGCATGTGTGGCCACGGGCCGGGGACTGATGGTTTCTGGAGGCTGCAGATGCTCAGGCTGCCTAGTCTGGCACAGGGGGAGTAATGATTTGAGGTTGATGCTCAGTCAGTTGATAGTCAGTATAGCATGTTCTTTCTTACTGATTTTCATGACTTTTTGCTTAGTACTCTAGGACTGCTGGAAACAGTTTTGTCACTAAAAAAAAAATAGGTGGCGTTTGCAGCCCGATAGATACAGGGAAAGATTTATTGTTGCTACTCCAGGAAGAAAGCAGCAGTCTGCAAACTGGGGCATTAGTGAATAATAAAAATGAAAGTAGACTCAGTTTTACTTCTTTCCCGCTTGAGCTGCTGATACATTAGCATAGTGAGAACTGAGTGCAAGAACGCCTCCACAGATTCCTCACTGGAGCGTTCCTGGGTCTTTTCTGGGTTTGTCTGTTCTTGATTACTGGCCTTCTATTTTGTGCAAAACATTAGTGTTTATTATCTAAATGTGCATTGTATTGCATTGCGTGAGTGCATTGCATGAGTCAGTGACTTGTCCTCAGAAGACAGACTTGAAAGTGTGTTATGTAAAGTTGCTTTTTTTCTGTAGTATATTTAATCTGTAGAGTTCAAACATTTTATATCCTGAATAAGTATTTCATTGTTTTACACATGGATTTACTGAAGTGTGTAGTGCAAAATACCAATGGTGAATTAAGTAAAATGACAAGAAGTTGTTGTTGTTAATACTCAATTCAACATGTGAAAAGTGAACAGTGCTTGTTTTACACATTATGAGAATAGATACATTTTGTGAAAATATATTTTTGACAATATTTTGAAGTGGAGTGAATTTTGATCTGCTAACTAGGAATTAGACTTTCTGGAAAGTCCCGTGCCGTAGCCCTAAAGAATATTTTATGGGTCCAGGCTACTAAATAGAAAGAGGAGTATCCAGTAAGCTTGTGTTAGGGAGAATAGGAGAACAGACCTGGGTAGGCAGAAAAGAAATTGCATCAGTTTATGGAATTGGATGGGAAAGCAAAATGTGGCAACAAACTGCTAGTGCTAAACCCTTGTGAAGAGTCTACTGTGGATGGCAAGTGAAGATGCTGATATTCACAAAGGTATTTTGGGATGTCCAAAAGGTGGACCAGAAGGTGAAGAAGTTGAAAGTTAGATTTCCTTTTTTACTTCTAAATATATGTGAAACAATAGGAGCTGTTTGGTGTTTAGGGTTGGAAGCTGTATTTGTTTACTTATGTTAAATTACTTAGCTCTCAGAACCTGCAGGATTTAAGGTGGAAAAACCTACCCAAGTTTTTCTTGCCCCAAATTAGTTGGGGCTCAGAATAGAACTGTGAAGTTACATCAGGTCAGTTGTGTGCCAGCCACATCAAAGAAATGGCTTGACAAAGTGCAGGTTTTTCCAGAGCATTTGCTATAGCAAGTGTTAGAAAGAAATAATAAAGATTAAGACAAGTCAAGATTTATTTTTTTTATCTCCATAGACAAGAAACTAATATTAGAGTCACAAGTGCTTTCATTTTTATCTCCAGCCAAGCAAAGTGCGCCGCATGTTACTCTGTTTTCAGACAAGTTATAAAAATAGTATACATTTCTTTGCTAATGATAAAGCAAGATTACATGTTAAACATTATACAGCAGGAGAGAAAAATGTGTTTCTGAAAGTATAAGGGAAGAAGGGCCACCTGAGCATTCTGATTACTTCACAAAGCTGCTTGAATGTGTTGAATGTGTTCTTGGATGTATTCTGCAGAACATGGTTTGGAAGTGGATCAAAAAGAAGTTTGTTAAACAACATAGTTAATTGTAGGCATTGGGACTTTTAACAGTCCTACATCCACTGAACATTTTGATTTATCTTGTGGCAAGCTGACCCTAAAGAGTCAAATTGGAAAATGTTATGAATTCACAAGATTTTTTCCACAAATTAAACTTATATTTTTCCAAATGAGGTCTAAAATAATACCTAGAAAAATGCTATTACTTGGTTTGTTGGGTGGTTTATTTTAGGTGATGTGTTTTATTTTTCTGGGGGGAGGGGGAAAATGGTTTTGCATTTCAGTAAACCTTTGGTTGTTTCAGTTTCAAAGAAATGAACCCAAATTCCATCTGTGTAGATGAGGGAATATTGTGTATATATTAAGAGCCTCCCTGTTATGTTTAAAAACTAATACATAAAGTAATTTAGTGAATTCTAATTTCCCAACTTAAATATGAAGCAAAGTTTTTACAAGATACATAAGAGAGATGCAAAATTGATTTCTGTGTTAAAACTGTTTGTTTAACTGTGTAGTACTGGCAAGGTCAAAATCTTAATTATCAAAAATTAAAGACCATAGTGAAAATAATCCTGTCATTAATTTTGCATGTGCTTCCTTATTACTATTTTAAACATCATCATAGCAGGATCCTGTAACAGCCTGCATGTTTAAGTTGCTTGATAAATGCTGTCTTGTACACTTGTGTCTTCAGCACTGCTGACACTTCATTAGGTTCGATTGATCATTGAAAACAGGTTGGCCAAAGTTCTGGGTCCCAAGAAGCCTCTTTTCCCTTTGCTTCCTGGCATTCCGTGGAGGTTTAAGAGAATGAGAAAGTCTTGAAAAAAAATGCCATTTCCTCCTGCTCGCATTCCGCTGGAGCAGCCGGGCATCGTGCCGAGATGACCGTGAGCATTCACGAGGGCCCTGCTGATGCCCCCAGAGCTGTATGGGGACAGGAACATCCCGGAGCGGCTGCGAGAGCCAGGAGGGGAGGCAGGAAGGGTGGGCGCCGCGGTGCCCGTGCAGGCTGGGCCCCTTGTGCCAGGGTGGCTCTCACCTGTGCTCTCCATAAAGAGGCCTCCAGCCTGTGAAGAAACGGGGCGATTTTCCCGAGCTACCCCGCACACACTTCACCTTTTGTGGAAATTTTTATGGTTGTTCAGGCAGTCAGGTTTCATAAGTGTCAGCAGGCTGCATAGCCTTTGAATACTTCAGGTTCAAACCTGGTTGATGTTTGATAGGGGGTTCCTTTTAGGTTTTTTTTTTTCCCTTCTCTTTTTTTAATGTAATTTCTGTTAAATTGCTGGGGTTTTCAGCTGTGCTAAACTGATGTAATTTTAGTTTCCAGTTTTGCTACTTAGCTGCTAAGAAACACTGTATTTATTGGCCATGCACTTCTAATGAGTCTCCTTTCATGTTGCTGCGTCGTACTTAATTCCATTTGCTTTCTTTTTTTCCATTAGAAGGCTCCTTCATTTATAACAAAAACTGGGTACGAGTAAGGTAGCACAGACAAGCAAGATGCAGTTATTCCTGTCTTTCTCGTAATTTGTGTACAGTCTCAGACACTTCCCTTGATTTTGCCGTTTTTAAGTAGCTTAAGGCTAATGGTAGGAGAGTTCATATAAGCATCCTTATCTATATTTTGGGATACTGGTGTCATAAAGAAGGCTTTTTAACACCTCCCACACTCGCAGACTTGGTCAGGTTTTGGTCTTTACCATCGGTGAGTTCTTGCATTCAGACGCTGTCCTTCATATGCTCTGTGAGGCACCACGTGCAGCAAATCACAGCTTAGGTCAGCTCATAGCTGAGGGTAAGTGACAGGGTACTCTGAAGTAAGTAATAGGGACGATGAAGAGACAGAAATTTTTAGATGTTCTTCATATATTTTCCTGTGCATAAAGTGTAGCTACTTCCAGGTGTTTGGTTACCTCCACCGTTTGGTACTCTGGGCTCCAAAGCCGTGAATCCCTCACGATTAAAGGGCTGCCCTTAGGGCCCAAAGCCACTTTCACCTTCTCTTCCTACATCCCGTTCACCCTCGTGGTGCTGGAAATGGGCTCCTCGGGAAGCAGCCTCTCTGCCTGAGGGTGGGTGCCGCGCAAGTGGAGATGGCCACAAAGGAGCTCGGGGAGGTCGTGTGCCCCGTTGGCATCTCGCGTGGCCTCTGCGCTGCGGTCCCTGGTTTTAGTATGCCTGCTGTCAAATAAGCACCATGGAACAGTCACAGCATTACAACAGATTTCCCTGCTCCTGGAGATAATTGCTAGGAGTGGGAGAAGGCTATTTTGCCACAGGATATATAGGTTAATGATGGTATCTGCCATGTTTAGGTTGCGCTTGAAGAACTCAGCCCAGCTTTCTTCTGCCGTCTTGGGATTTGGCAGGTTTCAGGTTCTTGAGGAGTGTGAGAAAGAAAAGCAGGATCTTGCCCAGCTTTTTGGTCAGGGGCTCCTTTCAGCCATCTTGGTCTTGTCCCAACAGCTCCTGGGAGCTGCCAAGGCGGTGTGGGGATCCAGACGCAATAGGGAGCTCCTTCCTTGGAGCTGGGGTGTTCTGTCATGCTGCATGAATTTTCTGAAGAATGTGCTAAATAATAGGGTGTCTTTTTAAAAAAGTTCATGTTTGTTTTATCATATTCTGAAGCCCATCGGGGCAGGGGGGAAGGTATTTCTCCTTTCTAACTTTTCTAACTGTACTGAATTTTAATTGCCTGTTGTATTAACAAGCTTTCCAAAAAGCAAGAAAGGCAAATTCTGTAATGAAAAAAAAAAAAAAAAGTTTCAAGAAAAACACACACAGGCACTTTTAGAATTGTCAGTAATTTAAAAACTGCAAAATGCAGAAACTGAAAATGAGTAAAGAAATAGGAAGCTGCCAAAACTGAGGGATTTCCTTTAATTGATCTACAAAATGGTGCTCAAAGCTGCCATACTCTGTTCTTCAGTCTGCACGGCAACAGTACTGCTTTTGTTTAAAGGCTGTGGTTCCAAGTTAAAAATTCCACACAAAATACAAAATATGGCACTGAACTTTCCAGTTAGGCAGAGAAGCTGATGCTGGGCTGCAAAGAGCAAGCTAGCAGATTTTATTCTCTTTACTTAATTATGAGGAGTGAAATTAAAAACAGGAGAGTCAACTGCCAGCAGTTCAAGCTTCAGTGGCTTCAGTCCAGGAATTTCTGTCCGTAGCCAGTGGTGACGGTGAATAGCGTGTGGACACCCATCGTTTGGAGGGTGGACATACGTATATTAGCGCTTCCAGCCTACCAGAAACTCCAATGAGTTGCTGGATTCCATTCACTTTTACAATATATTTTAACGTATTTTTTGCGCAGCAGCTGTTTCAGGCACATGACGCGTTCGTGCGTGGACATAGTTCAAGTGCAGTGTGGACGCTGGTTGCTCGCCAAGTTCTCCATGGAGATCCCAAGCCCTGACCAGTCTGATGGTGCAGCTCCCCGACGGCCCCAACCTGCGGAGCAGCCACTTCCCGGGACTGCCCTGCCGCCTCCTCCACCGCTGCTTCCCTGTCCTTGCCGTCACTCCGCTCCCAGCGCGTCTGACCTCGCGCTGAACCTGCTCCCAGCAGAAAGCTGGCAGGAAGCTCCGCGCTCCGTGCGAGATAGTTTCCCAATGATTTAGCATGCTGAAATAGTTCAAAGCTGCTGCAGAGACAGCAGTAGGAACACATGGCCAAGACTGGGGGGAACGGCATGACGCTGTGGCTGGCAGCCTGTAGATTAGTTGAGGATGCCCAGAAATCAAAGCTTGTGATGATAGATAAGAGAGAATAGTAACATGAAGAAGAGCATCCCCACTGCCACCGGGTCATTACTGATTAAATCTGGGGTCTACCAGCTGTCCTGCCTTGTCTGCAGGAGAAAAGTGCAAAAACTGAAGTGGTTCAGAGATGTTCTCTTAGTCATCGTGTGGATGGATTGTACAGTTCCATACTGAGCGTGACGCTACTTGGATTAACTACCCTTGCTGAGCAACAAGCCCTTCGTTTTAGCCATCACATTCCCTTCTTTTGAGTCTGGGTGTGTTTTCCACATTGCTTTGTGTTGGCAACTGGCCACTTGAAGAGAATATTTGGTGTTTCATTTTCTCACATGGTTGAGAGGAAAGCCAAACTTATGATATAAAAATGGTGAGAATGTGCAACCCCACAGTCTTGTGTCCTGTTTCAAGTTTGCTGAAAGTTAAAGCCATTTTCTTCCCTTTTGTCTTAGAGATGATGCGTATTGCTGAAAGAATTCCTGATGGAAACTTACCCAGAGTCCAATTTAGGGGAAGATTGCATGTTAATTTCAGATTGATTTTATAAAGGTCTTTTGAGTTTGATTAAAGAGTTTGAATTTTTTTTTTAAATCTGGTTCGTTTTGAATTGTGGAGATCTCTTGTTATTCTGATTTAATTATTATATGGAAAAAATGTATTTACCAACTTGTGATGTCTCAATTTTCTGTATTCCAGATATTTATAAGTGTTCAAGTTACTTAAATATATTTATGCTCCAAGTAATTAATTATAATTTTCATTCCTCCTTGTAACGTAATAAGTTTGTAAGACACTGAACTTTCTGAACCTATTATTTAAGCAATTTGGTAACAGGTACATAACCTATTTAAAAATTTCTCTAAGATTACTTATTTTTCATTCATCCAAATATTTTATTTTCAAATAATAATCCTGTAGTAATAGTAACACTACAGGTATTAAAACAAAAACTTTTTTTTTTTAAAGTTACTTGACCCTTCTTTTTTTCACGCTGTTTACTTCAGGATCTGAACAAACGTTTGTCACTGCCTGCTGACATCAGGATACCTGATGGCTACCTTGAAAAGTTGCAGATTAACAGCCCGCCATTCGACCAGCCGATGAGCCGACGCTCTCGTAGAGCATCACTGGTAAGTCTCATGTACCTGCCTTGCAAAATCAACGTCTTCTATCTTAGGTTTCGATTCAGTGCTGATGCCCCTGTGGCATGTAAAGTTCACCTTAGCACTTTGGGGTTTTGTGTCCTGAAATGTAGAGCATGTCCAGCGTGTACTGAGCAGCTGCTTTGGAGCATCTCCCTTTCTTTCCTTTCGCTTGTACAAACTTAGCCCTGTCATTTGCCAGGTGAGAGGTCAGGGTCCATTGAAAGCAGTGGCAGAACTCAGCTCCAGAAGTGCATGCGTAGACCTGTAAGCTCTTTGGAGCGGAGATAGTCTATTCCAAAAAAGGTCAGTCTGCATAGCCTTAGATCAAGGCTGCAGCTCCTGTGTGCTGTAGTAGGAAGGTCCTAAATCAGCATAATCTGAAGGGTACTCGTCTTCATTTTCTATTTGTGTTTGATAACCAATTTTCTTTCAAGCTCTTAGTTTGCCATTAGTATGGTAGTTTCAAGGGGGAGGGGACTAAGTCTGTATGATTTTTATGTTGCCTTTCACATGAACAATTCTAAGAGAAGATTGAAGTACTGAAAGTAGTAGTAATAATGTGGCAAGTTTTAAATGTTTTTTTTTCAGAATTTTGTATATCCTTAGCCATGTATTTGAGTTACTGCATTAGCACTGAATTGAAAAATGTATTTCTCAGAACTTCTCTTTTTGGGCTCTGACGTGCTGAAAGATCACTTTCAATACAACCTTTTCGGAGCTGCAACATGGTGTTTGGGGATAGAAAGAGTTTCCTATGTGATTAAACTTCCTTGCTCGTTTACCACTGAGCCCTAAGTGACGGCAGTTAAGTTCCCTCCTCTTATATTGTAGAAAAAAGAAAGAAAAACAGTGCCCTCTAATGAATGTGATCTGTGTACAGAATCAACTTCCTGTCACAAGATTTTGTTTTGCCTTTCTGAAATGCTTTCAAGGCTTAGGGATTGAAATAAAACCTATCTGCAGCGCTGTGGCGTGCAGGCAGGCATTTGCTCCAGGATTGTTCTATTATTTAAAACTAACCTTAAAAAAAAATAAAATCCAACTCATTATTGTTGGTTTGTGATTGAAAGGCTTCTTCTAGCAAGAAGACAAGTAATTATGATATATTAATGTGCTTTTCTTCAAAGGCTTCTCTTTTTTTCAAGGTTTAGTAGAAATAAAAGCAAACAAGCAATAGAAAGTAGCAAGTGAGGACCTGTGATATTTCAGGTCTGATGTATTTCCTTGAAATATAACAAAAAAAACAGTATTTACAGTAGTTGCGCATTTTGTGTGTACCAGTACAGTAGTACATATGCAGCAGAATGCAGGCATCTCTTATACACGAACCCTTAGGAATAAGAGAATGTGAAAAGATGTATTAATGTTTCTATATAAGTTGAGGTAACTAGATATGTATGGCAGAAAAAAAGCAGGTTGAGAAATTACTTTGAAAGAAAAATAAAACCCTGCTTGTTTAGAGAATCTAAAAACAAGGTTTTCCTTTTGAATGGTGGTCAACTAAAATGTGCCAATGATGTGAAAACATGTACAGGCAAGTTGTAAAGAATATCTGGCCTCTAGAAGTAAGAAATATTGTAAGATTTTATTGTATAAAGAAGACTTTAATTTTTTACTCTTGATGAGCAACAACAATGAAGAGATTACACAATGTGCTGTGATGTATTTTTCTGAAAAGAAAGTCTAGCTTGCTGATAAATCGTCACTACTGTCAGTGAATAATTTGCCATTTGTTTTTATTTCAGTCCGAAATTGGTTTTGGAAAAATGGAGACCTATATCAAGTTAGAAAAGCTTGGAGAGGTGCGTATAGCTTTCTTTTGAACCGATTACTGCTTTGATGGGTTCTGTGTATAATTTACTTAACAGAAAATACCTGTTTGGAAATATCTATTGGATTTCTTTTCAGGAGACAAAGCATATTTGCTGTGTATGGCAGTGTTGCAGCCGCACGCATGTTCAGTACATACATAACGAGGAAGGAAAACATGCACAGCAGTGCTGAGCTCAGGAAAAGCTGCTTCTGGGAGGGCAGAAATTGGGCTATCTTCCTTGCAGATAGACATGGATTGTCAGAGAAATTGTAGAATGTGGGGTAAGAAGAGGTAGGGAGGGTATGGGTTTAGCACCTATCCAGTTTGATTAAGAAGAGTGAGGAGCACCAGGACTGTAGGCACCAAGCACTGCAGAAGGAAGCTGGGATGATCAACATATGAGCTGTGAATATTGCAGTTAGTTCTCCAAGTTAGTTCTCCGTTTGCACTCTTGTGTTTGTTTTTTGTTTGTTTATTCTTGTTTTGCAAAACACTTTTTTTGATTTTGAAGTTTTGCCTCTGTTTCTTGTTAGATGGTTCACTAGGCATAGCATAGTGTTGTGTATCTTTGGGGAATATTAATCAAGTCTTACTTGCAGATGAATTCTGTCTCATTTGCATTACTGAGTAAGTGTAACAAATAATACCAAATATGTTCTCTAAAGCAAGGCAGTTTTTGTAACTTGGTATTGCTGTCTCTCTGCAACTGCTGGAATTAGTTGCACAAATTTATTGTTTAGTAAGTATTTCTTGTCATTTTGTGAACTGTCTGAAGAGTTTTCAATCTTCTGTTCTTTAAAGAGAGAAAATTGAAAAAGATGAACTTCACAATATTCCATGTTCTTTTTGTCAATGAAAACAAAAGTTTGATTCTTCTCCCTGCTCCCCCTCAGAAAAAAAAAGTTATTACTGAAAATACATAACAAAGATAAGAGTACTTGAGCCAGTTCTGGTCAAAATATAGCCTTCCAAGATAGTAAATTATCCCAGTGGTGAAGCAAAGGAGCTTAACTAAAAACACCTGGTCACACTTCTTCAGTAGATACATAGATGCCTTCTGTGTTTGCAAAAGGTAATGCTTGTTTTGTATGTATGAAAAACAGAAAACAAACACTAATCATATCCAAAATGTGTTCAGATAGAAATTTATATTTTCTTTTAAACCGTTCTTTCAGTGAAGAAACAGCTTTTAAGAGTCTCTTTCCCTTTTTTTTCCCACATGGCCTAGGGTACTTACGCAACAGTTTATAAGGGGAGAAGTAAATTGACAGAGAACCTGGTAGCACTGAAAGAAATCCGTCTGGAACACGAAGAGGGAGCACCGTGCACGGCCATAAGAGAAGGTGAATATTGTATTTTGTGCATTCTAGAATTTCAGATGTTTCTAGCTTTATATTTGTCCAAAGTACTATTGGTAGAAAAACACAGACTACAAGAAACGGGTGTAATTTTTGATAAAATTGGAACTGAGACAGTTCTTAATATTTCGAGTATATTTACTTCATGGTGATTGTTGTATTCTCAAACATAGTATTTAAAGTGTGGATGGTTTTATGTGCATGTAGTAAGCTGCTTTCAGGGGTTCAGAATACAATTCAGGAAATGGCTACTTCTGCCTGAAGTATATGATTTAGAAAATTTTTGCAATTCTCTGTTTACAAATTGCTCAAAATATTTGAAAGTTCAATACCTTTTCTATCAGTTACCTTACTGCTATATGAATAGTATCTTCTCTAGTATACCTCCTTAATCTTAAAAAATAAAATACCTTATACACACCACTGCGCTACATGTACTGCATTTACTTTTAATCTGTCTCACATTTACTCACTTTACACTTAAAATTCTCTTTTGCAGTGTCATTATTGAAGGACCTGAAACATGCTAATATTGTTACATTGCATGATATCGTTCACACGGAGAAGTCTTTGACTCTTGTTTTTGAATACCTGGTAAGCATTGAAGCATTGAACCTGAGCTTATGCTAATTGATGCATCTCCTTAGAGAATATTGTTTCTAAGTAACACAGGCATATGCTTGTGGCATCTCTTTAAAAATGTTGTGATTGTTAAAATTTTTCATCTGCATCTAGAGTTAGCAGAAAATTCAGTTGTACGTTTACCATAAATATAGTTCTCATCATTTCAAATTTTCATAATTAGCAATTTACTGTGAACTACATTTCCTCTTTCTGAGGAAAATGTCTGCTTATACCAAATTCACTAAGGAACAAAAACAATTACACTATTACCCAAATGATTTTTTTCTCTTCTGGTACAATTTTCACATTTTTTTAAAGTAAAAATATGTACTTCGTGGATAAACATTTTATGCTGTATTCTTTTCAAGCAAGTGTCCAGGATTACATACCTTGCTTGCTTGCATCTTCCATCATAGCTGCTTTCTGAAGCATCATCTAATACTATTTTTGTATAATATGCTGGAATATATTTGTACTAAGAGGGATGAAGGAAAGCTCAGTGTAATTGGGGAACATTTCATAAACATTGCTGATGCAGAAGGTGGAAGGGAAGGGAAAACAAATAACGTGTGCAGAGATAACGCAACTTGATGGAAAGCGTGGGTGATATTTCTACCCTTTGTGAAGCCAGAGTTTTCTTCATGTTCCAGCTTTTGTGCATTTTCTTGTCAAAAATGTGATTAAAAAAAAACATTCTGATGCATGATTTCTTTGCCAGTTCTAACAAGAAATCATGTTCACATAATTTCTTGTCCACAATAATGCTGAACAATGATGGTGGTGTTTTCACAGGACAAGGATCTGAAACAGTACATGGATGACTGTGGTAACATCATGAGTATGCACAATGTAAAGGTGAGTGTTTTTAGTGGTAGTGACTTAAAAAAATAGTTAAGAAACATTTTCATCTTTGGGTCTGGCTCAGCTACATTTCATGTCAGTGGGAGTCATTTTGTTTAGTTGCCATAGCTTTTAAGTGTTTAAACCATTCTAAAAAAAGAGATAATATCACTTCTCATCAGATTTCATTCTCTTTGAAGTTACATTTTTTTTGAATTTAACATTTTCTTTTAAAAATGCATAACTATTTTGACCACTTCCTGTCCTTCCATTAACCTTTATTAATTAGTTACTAATACTTGAGAGACCTTCCAATTCATCCTGTCATTTATGTTCCTCAGCTATTGTGGACGTTTAAGTTCTTAACAAGATGACGGTGGGTAGTGTGTGTGATCTCTGCAGGTGTTACTGTTTCAGTCAGAATTGTGAGTCCACATGTATTGTCCTTTCCAAAACAATCCATACTACCCAGGATGAAGATCCAGGCTTCTCTGCTCTGTCTCGTTGACCATCCCTTGCTGTGGCCGTGCACAGAGATAGCCATTCCCACCACTGTGCTGCTAAGGTCGCTTGTGAATGATTGCCCCCCAGCAGTCTGGGTCTCCTAAAGCAGATAAATCCTGTATAAGCAGCCTGAGAGCAGCTGGATGTAAAATAAAATGTACCTGCTGTGTATCTGCCTAGTCTAGGAAAAAGAATTCGGGGGTGTCATCTGATTCAAAAATAAGCTCCTGTGCTAGAAAATGATGATGGAAAAGCATTGCAACGTTTCTCCTCAACAACCCTACCATGTGGTGAATTTGTCACCCTGATAAACTTACAACTGTAATGCTCTGCATTTTGTGTTCAGTGGTTCATTGTCCACTTGCTCACCTTTGCCAGCTAAGGACTGTTGTGCAGTATATGATGCCCGAATCCTGAGTTCAGGTGCAGACCCTCTGTGCATTCAGGAATTGCAAAGTACTGTTTATTAAAGCAATGGTACAGCAAGCTGCCTTGGCAAAGCCTTTTTCCACCCCCTTACTATGTATGTGTCTGTATATATGCAACATTAATATGCATGACTGCAGTTCTTGGCTTTCTGTCCCAAAGGACAAAAATAAACCTGCAAGTGTCGAGGTGAAGGGATGAACATGAATGCTAGAAACAGGCTATTTTGGTAATCCTCATTTCCCCAGGTCTCTCTGTCATGAACTCATGAATCCAAGTGTATACTTCCAGTAGCCTGCAGAAGTGTTATTTACATAGCTGTGCGCGGTTGGATAAGGATGCTGAACTGAATTTTAAGAAGGGACTCTGTAGCAGAAGAGAATCTCTAGGCAGAGACCATTACTTAACAGCAGTGTAGGAAGGAGCATTGGTAAATGATGACTTGGAAAAAAAAACATCTCTTTGGTTCTCTTCTGTTATACAGAACAAATTGCTCTTAAAGTCATTGTGTTAAAAGTACTGTGTTAAAGTAATGCATTAGCATAAAAGGTTTTTAGATTTCTAAGCAATAATGAAAATACTGAGAATGTGTTCATATGAAAAATAACCTTTTGTGGTGAATTTTTTGTTTTGCTTATAATATAGAGATATAACTCTCCAGTGCCCCTAATTGACTGTCAGAATGATAGGTAATCTGTAAATCCATACTTTCAGTCTAACTTACATAAATGTTCTCTTTTGCTCTGTCTAGCTATTTTTGTACCAGATTCTTCGTGGTTTGGCATACTGTCATAGGAGAAAGGTGTTACATCGAGATCTGAAGCCACAAAATCTACTAATTAATGAAAAAGGAGAACTGAAGTTAGCAGATTTTGGTATGGATTGGAATTCTTCTATAACAAGCATTTTCTTCATTCAGCATTAATGAAATACTGAAAATAAGTTTCACTGAACTTTGAAATCCTTTGCTACGGGAATATGCATTTGCAAGCCGCTGTAAGCATCAGCAAAAATAACATTAAGATGTGTATTAGCGCATCTTTCCTTCTACATTTTCACCAATTTAAAAAGCTGAGACACAGAACCTGTATTGGATCTTCCTGGTTATAATGAGAACTTGTCATCATTATTGCTGCTTTCTGTTTTATCAGTAACTGGAAAAGTAAAATGTTGTTTAGGCAACATTGCCAGGTAACAACTTGCTGTCAGTGATTTGAAGTAGTTATTGCTATCTTTATCAGAATTTATTTTGAGTTCTTTGGAGCATAAGCTGACACGAGTATAGGTGAATGAAAAAAAATAGCATGTGAAGGACATCTTGAATACCTCTTCTTAGCTAGGCTGTTGGAAGTAGTAAATGAATAGGCCTTAATCTAAAAGACTTTTAGATTTGCAGAGGATTTTAAAGGGGTTCAGAGCTTTTGGTTAAATCCTTTTCATTTGTGAATCTCATTTGGTAAAGGGTTTTTTTGTTGTTGGGTTTTTTTTCCGCTTGCTTATTTCAGTTTTCAACGTAAATTATGCTTCCTGTTAAAATGAAGAGTCTCAAAATGTTGGTTAACTTCAGCGCTCTGACTTCAGTTAGTTCATCCTAGTGACACTCTGCTTTGTTCTGTGTGTTTGTACTTTCAAAGTACTCCAGTCTCTTCTATCATCTGTTAATAGCTGTCCTGTCATTCAGTCTGGTCTGAGATGGAATCTTCTTACATGATTTTTGTGCTCTTTATTTCAGTCTTTTAATTACCTTTTCTGCACTAGGTGTTGGCATAGTTTATCACTTCTGAAGGATTTTCTTTCTGCAAGTGAATTTTAGCCTTCTTTCTGAATGTTGCTACAACCCAGATTTCTCTACCCTTTTTTTCTAGTAACTGTTGAGCTGTGGTAGTAACTTTCAATCCATTGAGTATGGTCCCAACAGAAGTCTCCCTATGTTTTACAATCTTTGTAGAAGTTAGTGTTTTTAGTCTATTTATAATTTCAGTCTTGGACACACGGAAATGTTCCACAAACCATTGTGTTGGTTCCTGTGTTTCTTTTGTATGAATTAGTGGAAACAGCCATAATGGATTCTGGAATTCATCTGAAGAAGCAGAAGAGAAATATGCTGCTGTATGCTGTATAGAACCGTAACTTCTGTGTGCAGCTACATTGGGAAAGGCAGAAGAGCATCATCTCTGTAGTTTTGTGCATTTTCAGCAAAAGCCAACCTTTTACAGGATATTGGTAATCAGAATAATATGCACATGGGTAGTGCTGTAGCCTAGCTTGAGTTTTGCAAGTAATTTTTAGTTTCCTTTGAAACTGGCACTTGGTCAAACCCTTAAGCAGGAGCCTAGGAAGCACTGTGTCCTTATGCCATTTAATTTTCCTAAAAATCGCTCCCAAGCAGGGTGGCCTGAGGGACAGAACGGGTTGGTCCACGTGCTGAACTGACAGTGGTTAGTGCATCCTCTATCACGGATAAACCAAGCTCCTCTGGGATTTCCAGCGAGCCCTTGCTATGGGGTGGGGACACTCGCGTGGATGAGTTTAGTGCTATAGTCTGTGCCGGGGAAGTCCTTTCAAAGGTGTATAGGGATAAAAATTGCACCGAAGATGACACGTAATAAAATGGAACTAATTTTTATTGAAGTTATGGCTGGCAAAATGACAGTGTTGCTGGAAGACCCCTGGAAGACACTGCTTTGGCCCGTCTCCACCATTTCGTTATTCACCTGTTATTCATCTATTGCATTCTGCCTCTTGCAACACACTTCGCCTGTAAGGGGGATGTCAGATTCTGTGAGGGAAGATGTGCTGTTAATCTGATGCTTCATTGTTCTGTTATAATTCTAAAGGTATTTAGCAAGAATATTAAGGTAAATTTGTCTTTTAAAAGTTGTGCTTTATTAATTCCATGCCAAAAAAAAAAAGTTGCGAGTAATGCAGAGTTTTGGATGCTTTTTTCCTCATTTAATTAAAATGGAATCACAGAGGTTTACTAGATCTGAAGTAATTATGCCAAGAAACAGCGCATTACCTTTTATTTCCTTTCTTTCAAGGGCTGGCGAGGGCAAAGTCTGTTCCTACAAAGACCTATTCCAATGAAGTTGTCACGTTGTGGTACAGACCACCTGATGTTCTCCTGGGATCCTCAGAGTATTCGACTCAAATTGACATGTGGTTTGTATAGTTTTGCTAAATTTTATTTAGTTTTTTTAGTTTGCAACGATTGAAAAATGCCAATTCTTCATTATCATAGAGTGGCATTCAAATACTAATCCTTTGCATTTTCTAAGGCTACAGCAGGGTTGGATTTTAGTGATAGGATTGGCCCAAAGTATCTTTTTATTGCTTAGAGAAAGCATGTGTCAGGACCACTGCGTTACGAAAGGAAATTCCCGTTCTTTCTGTTATATGATCTCATGTTTTTTTAGAGTGCAGTTGGTAAACGCTGACTTCTGAAGGAAGAAATCATATAGCCATGACAGGTTTTGTCTAGTCCTTTGTGACTTTTTGCTACTGCCTATCTTCTTTCAAAACAATATTTTTAATAACAGCATGTGGTTAACAACTAATTTAATCTTTTGTTTTTAATTTAAGAGGAATGACAAAAGTCTTGGAGATGTAAACATTTTAATTGATGGATTGTGTCTTATTTATCTTTTTCTTTGTTTTATTCTTAAAGGGGTGTTGGATGCATATTTTTTGAAATGGCATCAGGAAGGCCTCTTTTTCCTGGTTCGACTGTTGAAGATGAACTGCACTTAATTTTCAGACTTCTGGGTAAGTGAATGCTTTTAGCAGGAACGCTGGTATCTGTACATTTACTTTATTCTTCTAAACATCTTTTCCCTGAGAACTGTAGGTTCTCCATAAACAGAGACATTGTGTGTTCCGTTATATTCCAGGTGAAGGAGTATTTGAATTCTTTATCACTTTGTGCATAGCTGCATTTGTACAGCACAGTCAACTGCTTTTTTTTCTTTCCTGTTTAAATTACAGAATTTAATGCCTACTTGTATAAGTCTTATTTCATTACAATTTTTAAGTTCTTTTTTCTTTCCTTTTATAATGAAGGAACTCCATGTCAAGAAACATGGCCGGGCATTTCTTCCAGTGATGAATTTAGAAACTACAACTTTCCTAAATATAAACCACAACCCCTAATCAACCATGCACCGAGGTACTTTGTGTTTTGTTAATATAAAATATGCATCTCTGGCTTTGACTGTTTGTAAATGTGAGCATATTTCTAAGTTCAGTGTGTTAGTGAATTGGAAAATTGCCCGTCACTGTGTAGTTAATCGTGGGCAAAGCATAATCCTGGTACGAGAGCATCGCTGTGGGTAATATCACCCAAAGCCCCACCACTCCATAATGACCTGCAGAACTGTCAACGCCGATTAATGCTGCCGGCGCGGTGCTAGGAAGTGCTGTGTGAATAGCACTTCCTAAACAGCCCAGATCTCTCCTGTTAGGAAATAGGCTCATTGTTAGAATGGCAGAATTTCCTAGAGCAGTTTCTTGAGATAATGCTAAAGCCATTACGAGATTCTGAAAGGTCTGAACTGTACTGTTAACAGCACAGTTACCATAAATAAACTCAGAAGCAAAGCCTAATGATTTTGCTCTACAGAAAATGATTTGATATTTTGTCCTCCGACAAATGAGTAATGTTAGGCTTTATTAAAAAGAAAATGTTAAAATAAATGACCCTGATCCTCCTATTAAATCACAAGCCAAAGCTCAGGATTCACGCTGTCTAAGCGGTGTTTCTCTGGCAGTCAGGTTATGAGACACTGGCATTTGTATGTATATATGTTAGCTTGCAGGAAAGATATTCAAGTGAAAACATTATTTTGTTTAAGTTTTATTTTCAGTTTTGCTGTTGTTTAATGAAATGAACTATTTTGCAACTTTGCTTTGGTAAATATTTTAATTTTTTTAAATATTTTTATTTTTAGGCTAGACACGGAAGGAATTGAATTGATAGCGAAGTTTCTCCAAGTAAGATGTTTTTTGCAGTTTTGCTTTATAAAAGTGCTAGTTTAGAGCTTTTAATGTACTATTTCTAAAATTTATGACAAGCTGTAGTATCTGTTAGATGTATCTCAAAGTGGAATATGCAGCTGAGTCCATAGTGGATGATGGATTTGGAAAGAGTGATCATTAACCTACCAGATCTAGGAACTTAAGAGCTGATGTTTAGTTTCCTCTGAAAGGAGAACAAAACTTTTGCTGTGCCAGAAGAGCAGTACTTTTACTAAATCTTGTAAGATTATGGTTGGCCTCTAATAATTTCTTGAAAATCTAAGTTCTTGTGAAATAAGGTATTAAAAAAAAGAGCTTTAGGTACCAATGTGACATTTCTGCAGCAGTGGACATAGTTTACTATTAGGGAAGCGGTTACTAAGGCGTGCTACTACTCTTTGCTCTTGCACCTGTCTGTATTCAGGTGTTTAAGTACTACGTGTGTTTAATCTTTTAATCTACTTTAAAAATGAGTCATGTACTGGGAAGCAAGATGGAAGGCCTGTTTAAGTCCTCGAGTGGATGACAGAAGCCCTGTAACTTCACCATCTTACAAGTTCTTAAAATGTAGGATGTAATGCATTTACCCTAGTTAGTAATGCAGCCAAAATTTTAAATTTATGTGAGTCCTTCATCTGTCTACACAACCGGCAAGAGCAGTATTTGTGCTCCTTGGCTGAAGTTAGTTCTTGCTTTTGTGGTTTTTAATGACATGTCTGCATCTTTGCTGTTCGGAGGTGCTAACCTGAAGAGATGTTGAGCATAGCTTGAAGACCACTTTGTCTAAAGTTCCATTTCATTCAAAATGCTGCAACATAAGGCATTCTGTTTAGAAAAATTATTTTAGTCTCATGAAATAGCACTTTATTGCAATTTAATATTAGAATATAAAGAGGCCAGAAGTCTGTCTTCTAATTGTTGCTAAAATAGAGTTTAAGCATATTTTTGATTTACATTTACATCTATTTACAGCAATTATCTTGACTATTTTAGCAATCTTGTTACATGTTGCTAATATTAATTTAGATAACATATGTTAGATTTTAATGTGTGAAGTGAGAGTAGTGACAACAAAGATGTCCTAGTGAGTTGGTGGGAAACACTGAGAAGTAGAACTCCTTCCTTTGAGGAATCTCTTGATGCAAATAATTCTTTAATATAAAACAATGTGCATATATCCATTTATGTTAATAGTATGAATCAAAGAAGAGAATTTCAGCGGAAGAGGCTATGAAACATGCATACTTCAGAAGTCTTGGAACAAGGATACACACCTTGCCAGAAAGTAAGAGGAGTCATAAAACGGCAGAGTATTGTTAAGATAATACATTAAAACTAACTTTGTTTCTGAAGAAAAAAAAAGTCTATCCTATTAAACAGTCTGGTGTATGTATATTTAAAGTATTTAAGAATAGGAAATATTTTTACTTATTTAAACTGTACAATTGAGAATAGAATTTTGCTCAGTAAAGCAGAGTTGTGCATGGATGTGATTTTTTTTTTCTGTTATTCTTCCAGGTGTTTCAATATTCAGTCTAAAAGAGATTCAGCTGCAAAAAGACCCTGGCTTTCGAAATTCCACTTACCCAGAGACAGGTATGGGAAGCTCAGTATTTTCTGAACTGAAAACATTCACTAAAACATTCTAAACTGAAAAATACTCGGCTAAATTGGTCTGTCTGAGTGAACTCATCCTGAAAATGGCTTGCCTAGAGACTTCTGGAAATACATGCTGAGTGTACAGGAGGAGATGAGCTGAAATAGAGATGGGCAGAGGGCCTGTTTGTGGGTGCTGAATTGTGGAAAAGAAAAAAAAAACTGCAATGAGTGCAGTCAGAAAAAGATCCCGATACCGGATCAAACACAAGGAATATTCTGCTGGTACAGGACGAGGTGGATAGTGACTGACCGCTGGGTTGTGCACATGCTGGGGTCTCTCACCACGGTGCTGTTCTGTTGCAGGGCACGGGAAGAACAGAAGGCAGAGCATGCTCTTCTAGGGCGGCCAAGCCCAGGCCCATCCTAGCAGCCAAGGACTCGGATCTGAAGGCAGTTCTCTCTGTTGGTGGACTTGGAATCGCAGTTTGTCTACACTGTCCTCTTCACAGTGGAGTCTTTTTATTTCCAACCTGCAGATTATGTTTTTATATTTGTTGTCACAGTGTGACAATTTTTTGTACAGTTGGTTTTAAGGTCTCCTCTGCCACTAGAGCCAGTAGGTTACAGCTGTTGATGTAACTGTAGCTGCAATTTTTGTGCAGGACTGAGAAACACAGTGCATTATTTATTGCGGAATCATTGCTGCTAAATAACTACTGTCTGTATAGTTAACACAACAGTTCCATGCCTGAAGAAGTTGCAATGGCTTTATAATATGTGAATGCATCTGTTTCTCTTCATAAAATGTTCTAATGCTGCAGGGTTTTTTTGTATTTCTTAAACTGCAGTGTTTCCTGGAATGTAAACATAGCTTTGCTTGGCTATAGATGAACCATCTTTAACGCTCTAAGTTCATGGCACTTAATTCCTTATTTAACATTGGAAGTATGTGTTAAAATAGTTGAAAAATTATGAAGCATATTATGTTTTTGAAGAGCACATGGTGTGGAAGTTGATTCAAACAAGTGAACAGTTAACTGTTTTTTGCTCTCAGATCCTATATGAATTACTGAGAAGTCTGAGCATGGAGACTGGATGAAAAATTGTGTCACGGTTACTCCAGCATACAATATTTGCACGTTATTGTGCATATGGGACCTGCAGAAGCAATGACTTTTTTACCTTTTTTAACTAAAAATACAGTTAAATAAAAAGATAATTCATACACATTATACCCAGGTTCACTTTTGAAATTTGTAATCTTTTCCTGTCCTTCATTACAGAAGAACAGGATGACTAGTGACGAGAGTATGGGAATAATGTCACTTTTTTCCCATCTTGTTGCCCTTCCATTTCTACATTTTTTCACTTGAAATCAACTGGAAAGATGCGAGTTTGTACTTGATAAGAAACTCACTATGCTACAGAACTTCCGAAATGGGAACTTAGAGAGTTTTTCAGATCTTAGATGTTATCTGTTTACCTGCGATAGTAAACATGTTACTACTACGCTTATGCATCTCAGTGAGTATCATAAGTACACCCTTGGTGATGGTTACAGTATTTTTAAGCATTTGTGTTCACCTTTATGAACTTATTTGTTTAGTGCATCTTAAAGAGACTGTAAATCTTTATTGGTATATTTTGAAATGGTCATGTAAATCTTTGGCTGGTATATCATGAAAATAGTCATAGGTAACTTAATTTTTTCCTGACATTCACTGTAAAACATTCAGGGGTCCTACCATTTCTGTTCAGGAAATCTTGTAGTTTATTGTTATTTAACAGTATTAAGTGAATTTTTGTATATTTCATTTTAACTTTATTTGTGAATAGTGATCGTGGCATGTTTGGGGGTGTTTTATTAATATTTCATTGAGACTGGTAAATTTGAATTGGGACTTTTTTATTTTCTGGAAGAGAGAAATTCATGTGTAATGGTGACTATTGGACCACTACTGCTTTTCAGCATTTGTAAACCGGTTTTACGTTAAATCTTGTAGACCTAACAAACTGCTGTTATTTCTAACTGACCGACCTGTATTAATATTGTACTTTTGAAAGTATAAATATTATGTGGAATTCCTTGGTTTTGTTTTGACGTTTATAACAACAAGGGCCCTGTGCTGTTAAAAATGCAGACTTAGTGAACTCGCAGTTCTCGGGCCATGGCTGGCACCTTTTAGCGAAATCCGTGTGTTCGGGAGCCATCAGTTTTAAGCTTAGCAGCTGCTTAGCTCATGCAACACACAAGGAGAGGCAGTAGGTGCAGATGCCTCCCCTGCGCCCGAGGCCGTTCGGGTCTACGTGAGCATGGTCTGTGGTCTGCTTTGCTCGCGAGCGAGTCCTGCATGTCGCGCGGTGCCGGGGTGCGCCCGGCTCTGGGGCGCAGCGCAGCGCGTCCCGGCTGCTTGCATGGCTCTGCCTGCAGACTCGGTGCTGAAGAGAAAACCTTTGTCCTGAAATAGTTGTTATATATTTTTGTATAGTTGATATGGATCTGATCTAGATTTTATACTCATTAACTTTGTAGGAAATACGTCGTAGATGTGGTAGTGCTGAAGCAGCAAGTATCAGAGAAACGTCTGCTTTTTTACAGGAGTAGTGAAGATACAGGGTAAATGTTCGCTGGTGATAAATGTGGGAGTTAGCGTCTCTAGAGCAGTAACGTTTCGTGGGTCATAGATGATAAAGGAGTACTGTGATATAGTAATGAGTAAAGGACTTCAAGGTTTAACTGGTAAAATGGAGTGCATTAGCAAACGTAGATGGGGATCAGCTGCAGCCGGCAAAGGGAGTTTTCCATTTACAGCAGGAGCTCAGCTTTTTTGTTACAGATGAAGAGGTCTCGTGACGTTGCAGCAGTGCTCTGAGTAGGAGGTGATGTGTGCCAGGTCCCGCGGGTGAATCGGTTCCGTTCGTTCAGGTCCCGCGGGTGAATCGGTTCCGTTCGCTGGGCGATGACGCTCACCACGTGCTGTTGGGCCGCGCGGCCGCTGTGGCCGCCTCCGGTTTCCCTCGCCCGCAGTGGAGGCTCCTGCGTCGGCAGGACGGGCCTGTGCAGCCGCCCGCGCTGGGCAGCACGCAGCGAGACGGGGGCGCCGGGCCCGGCCCTGGCGTCGCTTCCACGCGGCTCCGTGTTCCCTCCTGGTGCCGCGGGGCTGTTGCGGCTCTCGCGGAGGGCGCAGGGAGAGGGGCAGAAGGCGCCGCCACAAGGAACGTGGGGCTGGGAAGCAGCCGCTGAGCGTGGATGGCCGGGGAGGTCGGTGCGACGGCCCTGCTCGAGGATGGAGCCGGGCAGCGAGCAGGGGCCACAGGGTGTTGCTTATCCCCGTGATTACCTTTAGGAGATACCAATGGATTGCCATGCACCTGGCCGTGGGGAGGCCAGAGGGGTGTCCGTAGCCGTGAGCAGGAGAAGCTGGGGCTGAAGAGAGGAGGAGAGGAGCAAGTGGCGAGGGGGTGAAGGCCGCGGCGGGCGGGAGGCCGAGGAGGAGGCAGGAGGTGCCGGCAGCGCGCGGGAGACGCGTCGGACGCGGCCGTGTCACGGGGGCTGCTCTGCGGCCGAGCGCAGGAGCCCGGCGCGTCCCCGATCGGGGCAGTGAAAGCCGAAGCGAAAGAAAGGACGTGCCTTGTACCCGCAAGGCGTTCGAAAAGGGGAACTGCAAGGTAGCGTTCTCCGAGCCGCTTGGTGCTGTTTGTGCATAAGCTTTTCAATTTAATAAAGTGTATTGTTTCTGTCTGACACTGTTCGGGTGGAATTAAGGTTAAGAGTGCATTCGGTTATTCAGAACAAAATACATGAAATACATGTTGTGAACATCCACAAGCTAAGTATTGGGAATCCGGGAAATACCTAGAATTAAGGTCAGACTTGAAAGAAATCCAAACAAACCAGGGTATGGAAAGGTACAGCTGTAACCCACACTGACATTTTGATGATAATTGCTGAAATGTTGACGATGATTGAAGGAAATGTTGCATCTGTTTCTGAGTTACTTAATTTTTGATAGGAACAAACATTCATTCATTCAGAGTTTGTTTTTAAATCAGAATCTGGGCTGTGACAGATTTAATGCTACATGTGCACATCCACGGGTCAGCACTTGTATCTCACCGTTTACGTCAGACCAGTTTAAGAGATTGACAAAATAACTTCAATTTCTAAAAATGATGGAAGCACTCTAGCTAACTGATACACGGTGAAGCTGGCTGCGCAGGAAGGATTATTTTGAAAAGCAGAATTGTCAAGTAGATACGTGGGCTTTGTATTTCCTGCCAGGTAATTCCTACCAGGTAGCTCTTTCATCTACAGGGTTGAAACAGAGAAATCAAACTCTTTTTCTGGTCCACAGTGGGACAGTTCGCGTTGTCAGAGGTGGGATTAGAGTTTGGCTGTTTCAGATATTTTTTCATTTTGTGTGTGTGTGAAAACACTGTCTCTCGTTCCCTGAGATAAAAGATTGATGTCAGTGGAAAAATATATGCATTAAAATGTTCCATGATTTTTTTCACGTGTTCTCTAAAATCCCTTGCCTCGTTCAAGTTCCATAGTGTCTGAGCCAGCTTCAACCATGGATACACCCACGTGCACATACCTGCTGATGTAAATAGCTGCTTAATTTATTGGCCTGGCCGTGGCCTCTCAATGCATTTAAGAAGCCGGCCCTCCTAAGGAGATTGCTTCCATGGTGCTCCTGATGTGAAATAAAGAGTTTTGCTCAGCCTCACGTGCCGTACCCTGGAGCAGATTATCCCCCGGGGAGCTATGAGGTTTCTTCAGTTGTTGTTGGGGGATCCGCTTGCTGCCTGGAGAGCGGCCGCGGAGGATGGTGGGGCGGGAGGGAAGGGGGTTGCTGAGGATGGCCGGGCTCTCCCGTGCCCTGCTGCCTCCCTCCGGGCCCCGCTCCTCCTTCGCGTCGTGAGCTTGTTCTCGGCTAAATGCAGCTATTGCTGCGAGCCTGTTTTCAAAGGTTATTTTCCCCCCTTTTCCATGTCCTTTCCCTTAATTTACAAAAGGAGGAAGCTGGCCTGGAGCCCCATTAGGAATAATTAAGGTTAATTTTATCTGTGTGTCCTTCTCGGCATGGACGCAAAGTGAAATGATAGGAATCTGCTGGGGACAAAACACGCGGTAGTATCCCCTGGAGCCCTCCCTGCGTAAGAGGCTGTTTCACAACCCGCCCCAGGGCAGGCTCTGTGACCGAGCGCTCCGCAGGCCTCCCTGGGGTTCGCTCTCCTTCTTCTGCATCTGAATTCATTTATTTTCCTTCTCACTCTGCTGCCAGTCACTTAGCCCTCAAGAAATAGGCTTGTACTTCGTGGCCGCGGGCAGAGCGCTCCTTCATTAGCTGTTAAGGGCAGTTACTGTTTGGGGCTAAAAGCAATTTCGAAAGTTCTCGTTTTCTGATGACTCCCTAGGTAGGTTTAAATCCGAGCGGCCGGTGTTTGTTTGCCCTACAGGACACCCAGCCGGCCCCGAGACCAGAAGGGAGCAGCAATGTCATTACATAAAAGGCCGTCTGTACTTACTGTGCCTTCTCTAAATTGGTTTGGTGGTCATGATGGCTTCTAAAGATACTTCCCCCAGGACAAGATTGCACAGTCTCTCAATTCAGAGACGCCCTCTTTTAGCATTAAAATTACCGAGTTCGTTTCAGTGCAGTCTGTTTTCCCCTTTAAGCAGTCATCCCGCTGGCACTCGGCTGCTTCCTCGGTAGCTCTCCTCAGTTTGGCAGCTTCTCTCCGATGAGGCTCCTTTCTCCTCTGTTGATATAAGGGGCGTGTGTCAAATCGCTCTCCTTTTCTTTGCTTCCTTACCGCTCATCACGGTTCCTCTGCCCTGGAAGGGCCCTTCAGAGCCGCTGCCCTCCTGCCTGGCCGTGCAGGTGCCGGTGGGAGCCAGCAGAGACCTGTCACTCGCTGCCAGCGCCAGCGGTAGCCGCGTCCTTCGCAGTGGCCCTTTGCTTCTCCCAAAAACCAGTTTAAAGATGGGATTACAGCAGGCTACTCAGTACCCAGCCTGTACAATATCAAAACCTTCACATATTCCCAAATTGTGAGTAAAGTGCGCATAAACATCCAAATATCCAAAAAACAAATACTTCCCAGTGCATCCAAGCTGCAGTTCATCCCAAGAATACCTAAGGAAGGGTAACCCTAGCGGTGTTCCCCAAGTAACAAGTCCTGGAGGTCTCCGCTGCCACAGAAATACTGACACTTTCAAAGTATTTATTTTACAAACATTTATTTGATTTTTTTTCTCTACAATTAAAAAGATATCTGTTAACAAAATTCAATAGAAAATTACCAATAGAATATTTCCTTGGAAGCCTAACGCACAGTAACCTAGTGTTTCGGATAAGTGTTTGACTTGAGAGGCAGGACTTCACCTGTAAAATTCTGTTTTGTCCACAACAGTCGGAGTGTTTGTTCCCCATACTGATCAGTTTACAAGGCAGATTTTATTTTGACAACCCGTTCTTTTAATTGTGAAATTTACCAGCAAAAGAAGATGTCCTATTTTTTATTCTCACAAAGATGAGAAGACAGTGCTATTTCCTGTTTCTAGGTGGCTTCTGTGGGGATTTTTCGTTGGATTCTCTTGGATCCTTTACAGTAATCTGCTGAGATTTTTGTTTTTCCTAGCATTGCTATTTTCTGCCATTTTAAAAAAGAAAAAGTTAATTGGGGAGATTGCCAGCCTTTTAAAATGGAAAATTTGACCTTACTATTAGGAGTAAAATCTTGGAAGAAACAGAATTAGGAGAATCTGGAAGCTTTTTGCTGTAAGAATCTTTTTTTTTTTTTTTTCTGTTAAACACTCCCTCATCTTTATATGTGGGGTTTTATTTAATTGCAGTGTGATATTCATCAATGCTTTTTATTAAGGTTAAGACCAAATACTTCATGAATATCTTTGAACTCGGAGTGAGAAACACACAGCAGGACTTCTCTGTGTTCTCCTCCCCACTTCAGCAGGATATGCAAGGTGCAACTCCACTGCAGTGGATAGTTACAGCTTGGAGAAAATGAGGAGACAGTTGGCCCTGGAGTGGGAGTAATTGCCCGCACGTAACGTAGTTACTGAAGGAAAATTCCAGGTACCTGAGAGAATCCATCTGTCGGAAGGGCAATGTTTGATCTGCAGGTCTTTGTGACCTACTCGCCACTAGGCTGGTCAGTCTCACTGTCTCCCACCCTATTTTGAGTTTACTAGGTCTAAAATTTCGCTCATAAATGTTGCATAGGCTCATCTGCTCTTTTTGAATGCACGGGATGGGACATCTGAGAGATCTTAAAGTGCTGAATCCAGTGGAAAAATTCCTGTTTGTTTTATTCTTTTTCTCATCCCTTGCATCTAATTGCTATGTTTATCGGCACTGGTGCTCCCTGTAGATATGGCAGTTTTTTAGTCGCTCAATTACTCCTAAGTGAAACTGAGGAGTCATTTTTGGTTGTGCAACCCAGGAGCCTGAGGAAAATTCCTGCTGTCTTCTGTCAGACTACCTCTGCCCCAAAAATGGCTTTTTAAACAGCAGAGCTGCATTAATAAAATGTTTATTTAGCACCTTTCATGTTGAAGGATCCAAAAGCACTTTTACAACTTAACTACACACATCATCACTGAAACGCATCCAGGCACAAAATCAGCAAACAACTCACTGCGGAAAATCAGGAAAAAACGGGCCTCTTACCAGCTGCTTGGCCAGAAAGCGGAGTCGAGTCTTTAATGATCTGCAGCAAGGAGCTTGATTTGGGGTGGGGTTTTTTTCTTTTTTTTTTTTTCATTTTTTAAGGAGGTCCCATCTGAAAGACCTGCATGGTAAAACTGTATTCAGCCCCATTTAGCCGACTCAGAGAAGGTGAAGATTAGCATCAGCCCTGCCAAGATTAGAATCTGTGGTGCCAGGGAGTCTAGCCTAATCCTAACCTGACATTTAGATGACTAAACCCATCACCTCAAGGCAGAGGACATACCTAATAAGTTCAAGTTGCAAACCCAGAGTAACACAGTGTTGTGTTTTAATCCAGCACTCAGATATGTATGTATAAACCTCCCACAGGTACAGCATGCCTCTTCACAAGCACCAGACATTAATTTACAGTCCTACAGCTTTTCCAGCTTTGGAAGAAGGGGGAAACGTGACCTTCTGAGCTAGGATAATCTTTGAAGGGAATGGGTAGAAGGCACTTGGCATGACTGAACAAAGCACCTGGAAATGCTCCGTGAGGAACGAGCCTCATTCCCTGGGAGCACAGAGATGGCCTGCAGCCTTCCCAGCTGTTTGCAAGAAGCACACGCCAAGCAAATCCTCAGCAAAGGCGCTTCGGCTACAGGACCAGTTCCCAGTGCTGCAAGTGTTTTGGGAATGTTCACAGCGCGGTTCCTCCCTGTTGCAGCTCCACAGAGGCGCTTGGGCACGAGCGGGTAAACGTGGCTTTGTTTCTCTTCGATGCACTTCCTGACTGTAACAAACAGTTATTACGTCTTTCAATTCAGCAAAGAAAAATTATAAGGCTATTTTTATACAATTTGAAAGCACTTAATACAAAGTTACATGAATACACTGCATCATACGGCCTATCTGTGGAGAAAATACTGAAATACTACCATAGGGCTCTTCAATACTAGTTTTGTCTTTCAACTTTTTATCTTAATACTAGAAAATATATAAATCATTTACATGACATTATGCAAAAGAAGGCACAGCCGGTTATAGTTTACACAAGCACGATGCATAATATGCAGAAAAAGAGATTAAAAGAAGCTTCACATCCTTATTAGATACATTGTTGCAATCCATTAAGAGAAGTACTTCATCAACAACAGAAGTGTTCAACACTTGAGAGCTATGATATAAAAAAATTATAATTCATTTAATGCAAAACAGATTTATATATATTTTTATATATAAACACTGTTTAAAAATGCTAACATAATAAAAGTAGATTATCCATGTAATGAAAAGTGCAAACCAAAGTAATAGAGGGTTTCACAATGTCCTTCTCATGACACAGGAAAAAGGAGCCCATAGGAATGAAGTGTTAAATCCACCAGTGAGTCCTTGGCGTGTGGAGGCATCATCAGGATTTGTGGGCATTTGGTGAGAGCAGGACTGGAGAGGAGGCTCCATCCAGACTGGGAAGTGGCACTGGAATGTGGCCATTTAGCAGAGTTGGAAACTGGAAGAGACCAAAAGGCAAATATTGAGAGTGAGCTCCAGCCATTCTGCCCCAAAGCGCACGCGCGCAGCATTAGCTTCACGGGTATGCAGGATTTCTCACTTCTGTACAGCAAGGGGTAGGCCAAATGTCTGCAGCAGACACTAGGAGTGCAAAACTGAGGGTGAAAATCGAATGAAATGTAAATGCATAAGGTTTGACAATACTGACGGCTCTATTTTATATAAAAGTTCATATAACTACCCAGCTGCCAGCAAGCTGCTAAAACAAGTAATACAGCGAAATGCTTGCTGCTCATTCTGCATCCACAAATATCTCTCAGCTTTCAAACTATTAATTGCACCTGTGCTTTTTATCTGCCCTTCATAAAGGTTAAGCAAGAAAGATACTGGCAAAAATAGAAGTCCAGAAGCAGTTTTCTGACAGAAAAAAAAAAATCACAGTTGTGAATACATAAAATTGCCAAAATTACTCTCACACGAGTAACAAGAGTATGTGCAGCAGAGCGCGCTGCACCTCAGCGTCAGCGCTGCTCAAACGCTGCGCACACCACACTATGTCCACTGAAATCCAGTCTTGTGGTGCAGCCCCCTCTGCGCCATGTGTTCCGGGTCGCATTCCCGTTCCGCTCCGTCACCACCTCCAGCCTCGGGGTGCCAGTCGCACCGGCCGCCCCTGCGCCGCGCTGCAGGGGCCTGGGCCCTGCGCTCGCGCTGCAGCGCGGAGCCGGAGCGCCTGCGATCGCTCTTCCCACCAAACAACCCTCAGGAAACGTTTCTATCGCTTCTGCCAACGCTCATGAAAACACAGAGCCCGATTACGAACTCCGGCCTTTCTAATCCAGGCTGCTTAAAGGAGCCCACGACTGGGCTCTTCGCTCCGGCGTCTGGCTGCGACGCAGACCTGGCACCTGCCTACGCCCTGAGCGCTGCCACCAGGGTGGCACTAGCAAAGGAAACGCGCTTAATTCAATATTTAGCTTAAGATAACCTGGTAATTCACAAGTTTGGCTGCTCTTTCTTGAATTAACCAATCCTGTGCAAGTCTCTCGCGCTTCCCATTACGTGGTAATCTCAAACTAATGATGAAACATTAAAATGAGTTTAATTACACGGCAGTATTGCATCAAAGGGAAGACTTCCCACGTAGGTCAGTGTACCAAGGCAAATTGTGCGGAAGGAGACTGCGAATTTCAGCCGTGTTTTGCATTTGCTGCCAGGGTGAGTAGTAGGCACCGACCGCACGGGATCCGCTTTCTCCTTGCAGGCGCTGGAGGAGACTTCCCCAGTTAATGAGCACCTACGCGCTCTGTGACGGAGCCTGCACACGGGTGCACCCAGCAGCTCTACGGCCAGCACCAAACTTTCCCATCGGGCGTCCGGGGCCTAGTGCGGCCACGGACTCAAGTGCGCTTCACCCTGGTTTTGTGCTGCAGAAACACTGTTGCTCACGACCCATAACCAGGGGCAAACACGGCTCCTCCGCGAAGAGCAGGGCACCCCTGAGAGGAAGGAACAAACACAGGAGCCTGATCACACCTGCGCTGCCCTCCCGCTGCTCGCAGGGGGTTGCCTCCTTTCAAAGGGACAAACCTTCCTCCAGGCCCTCAGCGGGAGAGCCCCGGGCGAGCGGCGCCACCTCGGGCAGCCCCAGCTCTCCCTTGGCTGCCACATGACCTGGGCACACGGGCAGCCCCAGCTGCCCTCCCGCGGGACACGTCTGCGGCTCCGAGGGCCCCGCGGGCTGGTCCTCGCTCGCGCCCCTCCTGCGGTCGCCGCCGCTGCTCGCGCTGGGCAGCCAGCGAGCGCGACCCGCGCCCGAGCCGGGCGTTATCCCCACGAGGGCCGGCGTGAGGGGCCAGGGCCGCTCCTCGCCTCCCGGCGCTGCGAGCGCTGCTGGGCGTTTGTGTTGACAGGCTCATTCCGGGACAGGCCTCCCGAAGGAACTGTCGGCCTGGTGCTAATCACACGTGCAGAACTGAGGTCAGAGACGCAGGAATGAGTTGTACGAAGCGAAGCCTCGGGAATCCGCCCAGCTGTCCCCCGGCGGCAGAATGACCTCGCAGCCCAGTGAGATCACATCTGAGCCGGGCTCTGGAGCTGAAGCCCGACCCAGAGCAGGACAGACGGTCCCCGCAGAGCGTCACAGACCGAAACAGGGGCTCTGTTTGTCAGCCCCCTGCTGCACTCGTGCTGCCAGCCACAGCGCTCGGCGACTTCATTCCAGGGGTTTTCCCTGCATTCCTCGGCTGCCTGGATGGCCACCAGCTTCTTGTGCTTCCTGCCCATTAGCTGATCCTCATAACTGCTCCCATGACCTACTGAGTCAGCTGTTTTACAGCGGCTCCGGCCGGAGCCCTCCGTCCCTCCCCGTGATCCTCTTCCAAAGCTGTCACACAAACGCTGCAGCTGAGCTCGGCAGCCCTGGTGGCTGGCTTACTTAACACCTTTTCTGTTTGACACAGCTCTACGAAATCTTGAGACCTGTACGAGAGAGGACAACACTGCTTTTCTCCAATTACATACGGAGATGTACGAAGGTCAGAGAGATGCAGTGATGCTTTTCGGGACACACTGATGATCTGCACAACAGCTAGAAGCAGAGCCCTTATCTTCAGATCTTATTTTAAAATTATCTCATTTTAAATACAAAAACATCTTACCCGTCTCAGTGAGACCGTAGGATCAGTCTACACTGTACTCGACCAAATTTGGTCTTGATTTTTCCAGAGTCCATTTTCCACTGCTCCCCTAGTCAGTCCCTCTCTGGTCTACAGGCTCTGAAGCTCTGAGCACTCAGTTGCTTATTCCTGCAGGGATTCAGTATTTCTCATTTCTAAATGCAGTATGTACATGCTTGCCGTGCTATAGCCACAGCTCATTAGGGTCCACAGTGCTGCCACAGGTCTAATGAGCAGGTAGAGGCTCTGAAAATGTGGGTTAAAAATCCCATGTTTTGTCAAACTGCTTGAAAAGCTCCAGACCACTGTGAGGAGATGCTCCCTTAGTGTTTTTTGCCTGTGTGCACTTTCAGAAATGAAGCCTATGTGTTAGGGAGACCTACCTGGAACAGAGTGTTTGGTCCCTGCAGCCGGGCAGGACTCAGAGGAGCGACAGGACTGAGGCTGCTCCAGAAGTGGATGCTAGACAGCAGCGGGCTCGGGGTCAGCAATAATCCATTCGGGGTCTGCAAGACAAAAAACACCCTGTGATGCATGTCCCTGGGGATCACAGCTCCCGTGCAGGGTGCTCACAGCAGCTAAGCGCAACACTTCATCCCGTGGCTTGTCTCTCCAGGAGCTCAGACGTTTATGATGCCCAACGTACTGCACTGGGCTAGCGTGGCTGTCCCTCCGCCCTGTCTCCACGGAGGTCGGTACCACACACCCACCCACCGCATGTTCCATCAGATGCAGATT
Source organism: Crypturellus tataupa (assembly GCA_034781795.1). NCBI lineage: Eukaryota > Metazoa > Chordata > Aves > Tinamiformes > Tinamidae > Crypturellus > Crypturellus tataupa. Next base: position 1,389,343 of record JAWLRI010000505.1, read on the forward strand.
GATTTGGTTACACTGAGGTTTGCCTATGGAGCCGCAGAGTTATTGCTCAGTGGAACCGCACATGTCACTCTATAAAATGGCACGCATGCCACAGTGTCTGTAAACACGGCCTCGTCTTCCCCGGAATGATTTTTTTGCCTTTTTGGAGGAGAGCAGTAAGTTGAACCAACTGCAGCTTTTGATGCAGTAGCACAATTGTGTGTGGAGTCGAAAGAGCCATCGCTGCCCTTTGAAGTTTACTCCCCTGATGGCTCCTGTTGGCGACGGCAGCAGATCCAGCAGCCGAGCGGCGCGGCAGCTCCCAGGGCCAGGGGCAGGCTCGAGTGCCCGGGGGACTGCAGCGAATAGAGCTAATAGTTTGAAAAGAACCCAAATTGGAAGAACTAAGAAGCCGAGGCTTTTCTCAGCTCTGAGGTTGCTCTCTCCAATGTCAGGGCTCACGAGGAGAGCTGTGAATTCTCTCCGGCGTTTTCAGGCACAATTGGAGGGAAGCTACAGTTAAATCACATGCAAATCTGTGTTCAAAGGCAAAGAGTCACATGAATTATTCTGTACCCAGAGTCACTTTTATGTTTCCAGAAAGGAACATGAAAGCGATGTGACAGCTCTGAACAAAGTACTTGGCACGCTGAATTAGACTCTCCCGCAGCCTGGATGCCAAACACCCCGGCCAGTCCGAGCCAGCAAAGCGCTCGCTGGCCGGTCAGCCCAGCAGCTCCTCTCAGGGCAGTACGAGTGCCCCCGCGTAGCGGGTGCCTCAGTGCTCTGCCCAACGTGGGCACCGCTCAACTGTCTGGCATGTAGACTATGTAAATGGAGCCTGGTCCCCGGGACCGGTGCGTCTCTCGCCCCGGCAGCAGCATTCCAGAACCTGCAAGCCTCCCCCGGGGCCAAACCCCGAGCTCTGCCTCCCACAGACGGCGGTGCCAGCAGGATCCCACCTAGCAGCTGCTTCCCTGGAGGCTCTCGCGCTATGTCGCTCCGGCTCTGTGGCAAGCAGCATCGGGAAGGCAGGTACAACCGGCCATGGACATTTTAGCAGGGACGGATGTATCATCTGCGAGGCAGTGCCGAGGGGACTGGCTCTGTGGGTCTAGGCTCCGCACAGAGGCACAGCAACCCCTTGCAGTTGGATTCAAACCGAGGTACAGGCAGTCAGTGTAATCACAGCAGAAGAGAAGAAAGCGAGAGAGGGGGAGAAGCAGCCGTAAGGTCTGTCCCAGGATACCTGGAAGGCTGCTTTGTATAAAGATCCTGGCTGCTCTTTAAGAAGTGGCTGATTTCTCTAAGGACTCCTGAAAGAAATAGGGTTCATGGAGAAATGCGAAGGGAAAGGACATGGCAGCTCCCTCGGGCTTAAGAAGGTGGCTTGTAAATATAGAACCACATCGAAGAAACCGCAGCTACATCCAAAGGAATAATAAACCCATGGTAGTGCTGGCAGAGCAAAGGGCTCCTTATGCTGGAAAAGCAGGTGAACAGGGAACATGAAGGCTGTGAAGAGCTTCAAAAAGTGATGATAGAGCTTGGATTTGATGCATGAGAAATTGAAATTCGGAACAGAAGGTCACTCAACTCAGATGAGCAATTCAGCAGCTCTTGTCCTGTGAGCTGCAAAAGGCTAGAGCTGCCCTGCAAGGATAAAGATTGGTGCTCATACAGTAAAATAATATGTAGTGTGGCCATAGGAGTGCCAGGGAGGTTGGTGCTGCAAGTGTTATGAAGAGGTGGCAGCATTTGGCTGCAGGCAGATGGGGAAAAGCCCCAGCTGCTGTGCCCAGATACTGGCGATGTTGGTGATGACACCCAAAGGGAAAAGAAGCAGGGGAGATTCAGGGAGGAGGAAGTTTCTCACTCAGTCTTGTTACAGGAGAGCTCCTGACAAGCTATGTGGGAGGAAGTGCGTGCTGAGCAGGCCCGTGTTGCGAGTCCTCGTGGTGCTTCCCCGTGGCAAGAAGGCAGCAGCAGCAGGAGCCCTGGCCCTGCGCTGCCGGCTGGGCCCTGGCAGAGGGATTTGTGAGACGGGCAAAGCGCACGCCTTACTAGGTCAGGACCAGTACTGACACCTACCTACAGAAGAGCTGCACTCGCAGAGGGCAGTGCTTTAAAACCAGATATGCAAGCAGCCAGACCCAGCCACATTCACAGTATTGTGCAAACTGAACTAACAAGTCCCATGAGCTACACCTTGTCGCTTTTTCTTTTTTTATTTCAGTGGAGCTGTAGATACCCAAAACTAGAAGGCAGTTCTTGAGTTCTTGGAAAAGCCACGGAGAGAATGAGGAGGTGTTCCCTCACACCTCCAGCCAGCCAGAGAGGGGACGTGGAGCAGGGCTGCGCTCCTTGGGGACTGGTTGTGTGAGCCCCCAGCACGGCAGCACTCGCATCCCCTGAGCGCCAGGGCACTGACACCCCTGAGACACCCCAAGGGCAGCCGGAGCACAGCTCCTACTCTGTCAGACACAGGGTATTCCCGGCTCACGCACAGTCTGGCCACCAGACAAGCTGCAAAACCCCCAAGGGAAGAGAAGTGTAAGCACCACCCCAGCACAGGCTGTCCTTGCACTGTGGGGACACACACAGGGACCCACATGGGGAAAACGATGGGCTCACGTCATTTTCTGCCTGTATACAGCCACATAGCTGATACTGGATCTGAAACCAAGTGGTAAGTTCCTGCTTAAAAACCAACATTACAGTCTAAGCATAGGAATTTTTTAAAGAAGAGTAATTCATTGCACGAAGAGAGTCATATCAAGCAGTGAAGCTCTTGGCTTCTGACTTTTCTGAAAGAGGATGCAGGTGAGCACAGTCTTTCCTCACATATGTCGAATAAAGGACAACTGCTGTTCCATGCACACTAGTAGGTACTGGGCCTGGATAGTGCGCATGGAAACCACACCGACATTCACACCGCATGGGCTGCAGGCGCCCTGGGATAACAGCATGCTATAAATGTCACAAATGCTAGTAGAGACCTGGAGAAAACAGTTGGTCAAAATACATGAACACATTGGCCAAGAGAGGGCCAAGGATGAAGAAGAAAAGGGCAAGAAATCCATAAAGAAGCAGGTACTGAACAGAAGGCTGACAGAAACAGAAGCTATGTTGCTATAGAGCCAAATATCTAAAAAGCGGACCCATGGGCTACCCCACCTGGCCACTTCTTCTGTCACAAGACATCTTCCCAAAATCAGATTTGCAGTGACCTGAGGTAGATGATCGATGTCTAAGCTAAGCACCCTTCAAAACGAGACCCACAGTCATCTACAGAACTCTTTTTTGCTAGTTTCAGGGGTAGCTATACCATTTTAGAGATACCTGAGAAAGTGTCTAAAGAAATAATTACAAAATGAGCATGTCAGTAAGGAAAGAAATTGCTCTGTTCATATTGAGTTTTGGGGTAATAGTAGATTAAAGTAAGCTTGTAATAACTCATGCTGTCATTGTGTCTGGTTGGCATCTGACATGATTTATTCATCAAATTTGCTCCCTGCAAGCAAAATACTTAACTGTGGTTATGCTGCAGTTGGAGGTTATAAAAGCCTGTCAATGCACCTCAACTTTGGTTTGCCACACTTCTGTTCTTCCTGCCAAACCTAACATCACTTAAAGGCAATGCACAAAAATGACAGATAAAGAGCCACAGATCCCTCCTTACGCGCGACACAACCTCTCGTGCTCCCACACCTGCCCGCACTGCAGGCTCCATTTGTCCTGGGCTCTGGCAATAGCGCAGAGATAAGCGCAAGTCTGGATGCAGTCTGACCCCTCAATAGCATGGGTTTCCTGAGTAAATGAAACCTTTCAACACACATCTGTGTATTTATTTAATATTCAGCCTGCTTCATTGGATGATGGTATTTGCACCAACTTTTAGTTTTATATTTTTGCTACCCAAGACTTTTTTTAATTTCTCTGATTTTACAGTGACCAATACACTAAATCACTTTATGCTGTGATTTTCTCTTATCCTCTGAATTGCTAGACTTTTTTCATGGACTTGCTGTTTGATGGACTCTTATCTTCCGGAAATGAGAACTCGACTTTGACATACCCTGAAATATGTGGTCACCTATTTCTTTACTTTATAAAGAACAAAAACAAGCGTTTCTGCAAGAGGTGTGCACTGAAAGGAGGCTACTGCAAGCACCCTATGGACTTGCAAAACCCTGGTAATTGAAGCTGGCTTAAGAGCCTTGTCTTAGAAACCAATTAATTTGCTCTGTCTTTGACAGCTAATGAAAATGTCACACTTTCTGAACAGATACTACATCTAGGAGAGACATCTAACCAAGCACCCCATAATGTGCATGCTCCAACTCAGACCTGCTGAAATCCCCTGTGTTTCTTCTTGTCCTTTTTCTGCTCGCTTTGTAGCCCTGGAGGCTGTTTTGAACAGGGACATGATTCACTCCTGTCACCAGCTGCCCGTCTCACTATCTTTCCAGGCACCCTGTGGACTGGAGTGACTTTCTCCACATTCATGTGGGAAGCCGGGAGCACAGCGCTGTGAGGAACCTACTTTCCCTCTTTCATTCACGCCTCTGCTATGTTTTCCTCTCCCCCATGATTTATTTTTTCCTCCCCCCAAAAAAGGATGGTTAGACCCCACAGTGCTAACGCTCTTGGCCAAGCAGAGGGAGAGCTCACTAAAGCGAGAGCGCACAGGACGGGCAAGTCTTACCTGGGCAGTGAAGAAAGCTGGAGTGAGGGATCCCGATGGAAGCGCGGGGCTGTTGAGGGCAATGGAACCAATATCGGTGCCAGAAAGAACCATAGGTGGCGCGGAGATTTCCAAGCCTTTGGGTTTTTTAGCCTTTGGGGGAAGCGATGGAGATTTTGCCTTGGAACCTGAGGAGAGGTTCAGAGGTTCAAGCGAATCCGAGTCGTGGCAACTGGACTCAAAGAAGAGGCTCCTGTGCTCTGCAGGGAGCGGCGAGGTGGGCGACAGCGACGGGGACCGGGAGGATGATGACGAAGGGGAGGAAATGCTGGCGCTGTTGGGTAACATTAAGGAAGACAGTTTAGCTGACACTGAAGAGCTGAGAAAAGCAGAGGCAGCCGCTGTTTCGGAAGTGGAAGGCAACGACACAATGGGCCTCATAACCTGTTTGTCTCTTTTGTTTGTCACAAATCTTATAACGGTCCGAACCTCTTCGACAGGTGTGTTTCCTTCCGGCTTCTCCTCCAGTTTTTCTGTTTTGATTGGCTTGTAGGGGTCTGGCTGGTTCTGCAGCGAGTTGATGGTGAAGGAGGAGTACAGGCCGGAGTGGATGTACTCGTTTCGGCTTGTGCTTTTCAGCGCTGACAAGCTGTGCTTGTGCTGCTCCCGGCTCTCCGGAGGCATCTTGCAGTCGCTGTCCTGCAGCAACAGGCTCTCTCGGCTGATCTCCACGGCATGTGGATCCATTTTTAGAATCTCGGGAAAGGAGACAAACTTGTAGACAAATTTTTGTCCAATCACTTTCTTGATGATGTTCTGCAAACACAAAAGCAGATCGGCCAGAAGGGTCAGTATTTTGAGGGCACTGAGAATCGCAACCCTGAGAGGTTTCAGAGGGGGCAGCGCCACCGCTCCTCTCCCTCCTCCGGCTCATGGTGACACTTCAGAGGCTCCAAGTGCGTCTGGGCCTGGGGTCTGCACGAGCAGAGCATCAGGACTTCTAACAAAATTGCCATTTCTACGCTTTACAGACCCACCGGCAGGCTCCCTTCCTCCCGTCTCCTCTGAGACACCTTGGGAATATTTCCCTTCTAGTAAGAACAATTTTGCACCTTTCAGACTCAGGCCACTCTGCCACGCGTGTCTCACGACGACAGTAAATGCCACCATTCGTACCTCAAAACGGAGACCAACTACCCCACAGTAGGAAACTTTGCTTGGAAAGTCTGCTAGGGACAAAACGAGCCCTCCTGCTTGCTCCAGCTGCTCACCCTCTCCTCCTCTCCTGATTCTGGTCTTATGTATTGCAAAATGGGCCCCTTTTAGCTGCTCTGATACCATTCACTGTATCTGAAAGGGCTCAGTGTGCCTCACTCGGCACTTTATGACACTAGATGTTGGCCAGGGGGCTTGGACTGTGGAAGAACTACAGCATTTGCCACCCTAAGCCAAGTGCTATGGAGCAGTATTTCCTCAGATTTAAATAGTGATATAAAATAAAATAAAATAAATAAAACTTTCACAGGAGTTTTACCCTTTTGGTGGGACAAGTTCTTCTGCCAGGACTCATCTACAACACCTCCCGTTAATATGCTGCAAACAGACATTTGCCATCAGTAGATAAGGGAATTTGAATATTTGTAATATTGCCAAAATCTACTATATTCGTCCAAGAACTGTCTAGCAAAATCAGAGAGTAGTAGAAGAAATGTTTGTTAGGTTAATTTATAAATAACAAAAAAAAAGGAAGAAAAAGGAACACAAACATCATCCCTATTTTATGTGTACATCATATAGCTCTGAGGGCTTGCGGTGCCTGCACTACACACCATGCTTGGCACAAAAGCAGGGCTGGTCTGTAGAAAAAGGTGACTGCACTTCTATGTTGACCAGATGAAACACTGGATAAACACGCTGTGTCTGCACTCTGAGTCATTCACAAATTTGACACTACATTTTTCTTCAAAAATGCAAAAGAAATAGCACAATTCACCCATGAAAAGAAGTATCCAGAGTGGGGTTTGTTCTCCTTTTTTAATATATTCCTTTTAATTTAAAATAATCCCTCATCTCTGCTCCTGCCAGCTGGAACTATTGCTGCATCCAACACTGGGAACAGAGATAGTACTTGGAAAATGTGACTCTCAGCAGGGAAAGATTAAGTGTATTAGATTAAGGGCAGCATTTTTACCCTGGTGCAGGCTTGAAACAGGGGACCTTTGCTATAAAAAGCAAGCAAGGAGGCTGGTGAGTTTATATTTCCTCTGTTATTATTAAATATAGTTATATTTTAGGAAGATCTTTCTCTCTCATTGTGGCTCCTCCATCTCCATAAGCCTGCAGCAAAGGCCCGCTTAATGATGGCTGAAGATTAAAAGGATTCAAGAGCAGCTCCCTCGAGCACTTTGGAGCCTTCTATTAAATGTGGTGCCCGAGGAAACCTCCATCAGCACGTAAGGGAAAAAAAGGATGCAAATTAATTAACCGTCTCTGAAATGCCACTGTCACTTAGGAATTTTTTTCTGACAAACAATTGAAGTGAAGGTAAAAAGCAGCTTTTTTTTTTTTTTTTTTTTAATGTTCTCACCTCCGTGGCCTGTCAGAACCATCAAGAGCTGCAGCAGACGCCTCAGCCCATGGAAGACGGTGACAGACCTCGTGACCGATCAGACTGTTTCCACCCTGGGCATGGAAGGGCAGGGAAGGTTTCCTCACGCGGAGGACTGCTTCTGCAGGGAGGTGAAGCCTTGGCAGCAGGCCAGCACCGCGGCGTATTCAGCCCCTCTTTTTCATCTCTTTGAGTCCCCTAGTGCCACGAGCGCCCTGGCGCCAGCTGCAAAGAGCTGCCAGAGAGGAGAGCGCCCAGCCCCTGCCGCAGCTGGAGACTTTTGAGGGGCTCCAAAACGATGCGGTGCGAAATAAGCCTGGGTGCCCAGTGTGGGCTGGCCCCTCTCCGCACCCCTCACAACAGGGGTAGTGGCATTTGCCGCAGCCTCCTCCGCTCCGCAGTCCTCCAGCTGCGAGTCGGAGCAGAAGCCTCCGCGGGCGCGTGGGGCGCCCGGCTGCAGGAGCGTCTCCCTCTCTCCTGCTCCCCGCTCAGCGACAGGGCAAAGACTCAGAGGCCGGGGTCCCCCTGCACCTTAAATCTAGGCTATAATGTGGGGCCTTGGGGCTGTTTGGTGGTGGTAATGGGTTGTTTTCTTTTTTACTAGTGGACTACTACTACAAGACCTGCAGGAATAAATGGGAGCTCTTCATCCATTTTCTATCAGTGCAACTCAGGCTTAGTTTCCTCTTCCTCTGTTTTTCTGTTTTGTTTTGTTTTGTTTTGTTTTGTTGTTGTTCAAACATTTCTTGGTTCTTAATCTAATCAACACTGACTCCTATTTGCTGCTTGAGCTGTCTGGAGATGCGGCTTGGCCATACGACAAGGTGACATAAGGATTTTAGTGGCTTAGCTCGACCCCGTGAGCTAGCAAATCTTGTGTCTGCAGGAGCCATGTGGGGAGGGAGCCAGGACCCACTTTCTGTTTTTTTCACAGATTAACGTGGGACCTCAAATTCCAGAGAAAGACACATGGATTAGAAATGTTTTCCTACTCTTACAAAATGACCTGTAATCAACAAAGACAGTGGTGCCCAAATTATAGCAGAACAGGGCAAACTGGTTGCCAGACCCCTGCTATGGGATGGAAGGAGATGAGCCAGAGCTGTAGTTGCTGCTTTTAACTCTCATTTGGATGTCTTGCAAGTTCTCTGGCTCTACAAGTCCCAGAGATCAGACTACAAATTCCTCCTGGGCCTTTATGAGGAGCAGGACTGCCCCCAGGCTGGGAAGCCTGCGAGGGAGCAGGTTGTCCTGCTCCTAACACACATTTGCAGTAGAGGACAGGCCCAAGGCACGCTGTCTGCCTACATGAGAATTTACCAGAACTTGTGGGTGGAATAACTACCTTCTCTTTCTGAAAGGTAAAATTACAGTCATCTGTACAAAAACAAGACAGCAAGCTAAGAAATCTTCATACCCAGAAATCTGAAATATGTAATCTGACAGGAGATGGCTGTGGCTGCAAAGTCTGCTCCTAAAAATGGGATGTGCGTTCACACCAGTGTGCAGGCAAGCACAGTCTGTTAGCATGATACGTTATGCCCCTATGCTCACCATACTGCCTGTGTGTGCAAGCTAAATCCAGATAAATGTTGATGGAGGCACAGTTGTTACTACCCTGTGCACTAGTAGGGACCTTTGGAAATACAAGACTTTTATTTATCCAGATTTCAATCTTTCCTCCCCCATGCCCACCTGAATGCACGGATGGTTCTCACAGCTTGGGCCAGGGTCACCACTGGCCCGTTGGGCTCAGGACATCTCCCTTCCCTCTTTCATCAAATATGAACTATCTTGCCTCCCTTTTCAGGACTTGTGGCTCCTTCTTCTCTACCCATCCTCTCTTATTCAGTGTAAAATTACTTCCTCCTTCTTTCTGAAAATGTCAGCATCCATTAACTGCTCTTACACTGTTTCTGACATTCACCTTCTTGACTCTCACCCACTGGTCTTGAAGGAAGCTCCTTCCATATCTCCATAGAGCAGTTTGTAAATGCTGCTCCAAGTCTTTCCTTACAACACCTCTTACCTGTAGCACCACAAAACAGAGAGCTGGTAGGCTAGTACCAGCTCATCAGTACTGCTTCATTGCAATCTTGGATTTTCCCCTGAGTTAACTCAAGGGTAGACCTTCCCAAAAGCAAAGCAGCGATTTCCACTATCACTTTATAGTTTTCTTGCACAATTTTAAAATTGTGCAAGCAGACCAAGCAAGGAACCCTATTCCCCACACAATTCTTCCATGCTGCCATGCACATTTGGGCTTTAAAAACATGAACTACTAACCAGGCTACTTAGTCTGACCATGTATGGAGAGAGGGAAATGTGTGGAGCACCTCCAAATATTAAGAGCAAGCACCTTAAAAGGTCTTGCCCCAGTGCTGCTCCAAACATGGACAAGAAGCTCATTTTATTTATATGCTATATGTCATTCTGCCCACCCATCTAAACAAGCAGGGAGCCATTACCTGAAACTAAAATGATTTATTCTTGTCTTTGGAAGAGAGGCTGAACAGCCCTCACTGAATAAGGACTGAGGCCACACACTGTTCGAAGAAGATACAAAAATATTAAATAACTACTCAGGACAACAGTATGAGTGTGCAATTAAAAATGCAGTGTACACAGGTAACTGTGAGACCTGCATTTCCTAAATTTTGAGGGTTTGACTTTCACAACCATGGCATCCAATTAATGCAGGTATTTGCATGCAATTTCCTGGACTTCACCCTGTCATTACCTTTCTCCCACTCAAAAAAACCTCACTGGGAAACCTCACAAGCTTCCTTCTTGTGTTGCCACCTTGATATATGCATGGGGGTGCCTCAGGCAGTCATAAAACCCATAGGGACTTCCAACGGGTTTCGTCTATCAGAAAACACAAAGCAGTGGGGCAGCTTTACCAACAAAAAGCTACTGGTTTGGCCTAAAGGCTTTGGCTAGCCAACGTGTGCAGTGGAACAGCCCTGGTGCTCATGCTGCGGGTAGAGAGTGGGCAGGAAGCCTTCTCTCCATCTCACTCTTCTCTGACCAGCCACCCTGTTAAGGAAACTGAGGAAAGGCACTGAGTAAAGACGGGTAAGAAGAAGCGGGGTAACCTATTCACACAAATGAAGCAGGAAATGCAAAGACTTTAGGTTATCTACAAACCTTTAGCAACCAGCATCAGGGTAGCAAATTACAACTGAGCCATGCCACGCTATATGTTTCCTGGGGTGCTTTATATCTGAATTTTAGATAATTCCAGCCATCAGGCTTAACAGCACATCATGCTTGCTTTGAAAGCCAGGCTGAAGAACTTGCCCTAATTGTGTTATTTTGCTCCAATCCTGGAATTAATTTACTTTTAACTTCAGATGAATCATATGATGAATTTTAACAAGCCAGTGTTCCCCCCAAGCAAAACAGCAGAGCCCATAAACCTCCATTTATGCAGTGATCAGGTTTTATTTCTCTGCAGTGAGTAATTGCAAAGACAAACCATGAAGCACTGGCTCAGTTAGCGTCACCTCGCGCAGAGGGCAGCCCGGGAACGAACCGCCCTTCCCCTGTGCCACTGCCGCAGGGTCTCAAACTCACTTGCTGGCCACATCCCTCGGCTTACGGGTAGGGACGTCCCTGTGGACCCCAGACCAGCACCCACAAGAGGCTCACGCAGCGGCCCCGCGTCTCATGTCTCCTGCAGCCCCCCAGCACCGTGTTCACCCTGTTGCCCACCCTGCTTGTCCCCCTGCCTGCCGACACGTGTGTCACTCTCTGGAGAGCGAGGAAGGTGGCCGGGTTCTGCAGTGCGCCCTCAGGCTGCCGCAGGCTTTAGCCTGACCCCCAAAGCAGGCAAAGGGATTGGGAAAGGGACTACAAGAGCCTAGGAGGGCCATCTGCCTTTACAAGCCCTTGCTATTTTTGTTGCACAGAAAGGAAAGGAGAAAGCTGAGGAGGTTTCTTCCCTCCTGAGCTTCTTTTTCTTCTCTGCCTCAGCACTGGCCGAAGAGAAGGCAGAGGAAGATTGAGGATCTGAAATTCAGCACTGAATCCGCTCCTGAGCCCCTGCCGCCGTGCCCCTCGCATTCACCGTGCGCTGCCCTGGCTTCAGGCCCTGTGCAGGCTGCCTACCCCGCTGCTCTCATCTAACAATCCGCCCTTCTCCATGGCCTGTGACCCTGCGGGGCACAACAGGCCATTCCTCCACGGGCAGTAAGGCGATTCTGCTGCTTTTTGGCTAAAGCCTGCAGTGTAAATAGCAACGGTCGTGTTTTGGGCTGCGGCTCAAGCCCAGATCACAATGAATTGCTAAGGAGGAGCTTATCCTTATTTCTGGGCAGGAGCAATCACCCGCTGCAAAACTTGTGGAAAAATGGCCCAAACCCTTGGGTCATAGCTGGATAAAATTTGAAGTGAAAGACAAGAAAAGCAGATTATACGTCTGGAAGAACAGTCAGCTCAGCAAGAAACCAGGCAAAAAGACTGTACGGTCACTCTGGTGGCTGATGCTGAGAGGGCAAGGAGAAAAGAAATGACAAAGCAGGGGCAAAGCAACTGGAAACACTCTCCTGTAAAAAGGAAAGAAAAGAATGGTAGAGGAGTAGGATATACAAGGAGAAAGGGATCCTCAAGTTAGAAGTCACTGCATTCTATTGATTTGAAGAAAAGAGATTTTAGAGACAATTCCCAAAGGACAAGTGCCATAAATACCTTATCTCCTGTTTTCAAGCAGTATCTGTTCAGTCACTAAGCGCCTCTTTGGGCTTGCCTGGATGTGCAGTTTGTTCCCCAGCAGGCTCTCTATCTGCAGTGATCCCAGTCTCTAATCAGAAGGGCTGAGGGATATAATGAAGCAAATTTCCCCATGCTGAGAAGCCTTTTTAGCCCTCGGTGCAGGGGAATTCACTATCATGTCAACTGCTTGAAACATCCGCTGCACTGTCCTCGCTGGATCCTTTTGTGCCTGCCCAGGCAGCCACCTTCGGAAGGTCTCGAGCACAAAAATCTGACTTCTATCAGACAAAATATGCTAAAGATTTTGTTTCAAAACTTATGGCTCTAAACCTAAAACTAGAACTACTTTTCTAACACATTAGAAAGGGCTCTTCCTAATTCTAATGTGAGCAACAAAAAGCAAGACTGCCAAACTGTGCTCAGCAAAATTAATTCCCAATGAATGTATTTTTATCTGCTGTGCTACCCTGGCTGCACAGGAAAACTGGCCCTTCAGGAATTAGTACACCACAAATAACACACAATAAACAACTATACTTTGAACTCAGTTCAACAACAAATATATTTATTTTCCTCTGCCTTTTAAGACAGTGCTGAACATTACTGTTAGTTCAGCACAACCATGCTGAACATTACTAGTCTCATCTCTCTTTCCTGAAAATCAGGATGGCAACAGACCAAGTAAATGTGGCTACGCATCTTTCCTTTTTTAATATACCAACCTGTAAGAGACAACCTTTCTATTGTATTCTTCAAGAACACAGGAATTAGTAAAAATAATTAATTCAGGAATACCATTAAAAATTACCCACTTAAGAGGAAATAATCCTGAAATGACTTAATTAATAAAAAACATCATGTTAATCCAAAAAAAAGGCTTGGAAAAACAATTGGAAACTCCTTGAATCTGGTAGAGTTTGAAACTGAGAAAGGAAAAAAGACAAGAAACTTTAGTTGCTCCTGAGCTGGGTTTTTTTTTTTATCTTCTAGTGTCTCGCCACATCTGAGAGATTCCCACTCTAGTCTAGCCAATTTAATACAAATTGTGTTTGCTTCCTGTTCTCATCTTTGTGTCCTCTGTAATACTGCTGCCTCCAGACTTAAAACTGAGTCCAAAGATTGCTGTAGTCAGGGAGGATTTAGTCATGACAGGGACCTTATGAACTACCAGTAAATTCAAGAAATCTGATTTTCAGGGGTGCTGGTCTCCAGTATCCTCTGATGACTTCTAGATTATAGACCTGTTCATAAGCTCTGAAACTCAGAAGCAAATTGAGCAATCTAAATAGTTCTGCATTATGTCCAAGATATTATTATGTTAGATTTTAGTTTTAAATAAAGCTTGAAAATGGCTCTGAACTGAATGCACACATGTCTACAATACCTCCCTGTTACTGGTTTATGAGAGCATACAGCATAGCACAAACACAGGCAAATTTCCATTTATAAGGTTGGAGCCTAAACTGTGCTGGTGCCGTGTGTCTAATTAATTCTATGAAACCTCAGTAGATGTAACCGTGACTTCCTCTGTCAACATGAAGAAAGAACAAAATTAAATAGGGTTTGCAAAGGTAAATAAATTTAAGGTAGAAATCTCGACCAAAATATGTGCTCCACCATTTTTACATGAGATATCCAGTAGGTAACGTCACAAGTGTGTGTAAATTTAAGATTCTATGACAAAAATAGTCCTCACCTGAGGTGAGCTGAACGTGAGACTATTACCTGGACAAATACACTAAAATACATCCCTGTTCTGGCACCCACCACCTGGCAAGCTGCGTTTCCTGTTATTTGCCATTTTTAGCCTGCACTTCCAGTAAGATTCTGAATTGGTGCTCACTTGTGTATTTTGCTGCTAATTAAGTCATAGCAACATATAATCTAGACTACTGTTGAACCTGACATAGATTTTGTCCTAAAAATGACTTAGTGGAAGATTTACAAACTCTTAAGAAACACTACATGGTAACAAATGAAGTGAGATTCTTGTGAAGTAAAATTGCACTGCCATAATAATTCTGGAAATGTTTGAATGCTGTTATTATCCAACTAAAATAATTAGGACCCAATACAATTGTAAAACAAGAAGTTTTACAGGAAAGATCGGGCAAGGGTAGCTAAAAATTGACTCTGTTCCACAAAAACTCTGAAATTCAACCCCACTATCCATTCTATTGGGATTTCTGTGTGTCTTTTCCTTGTCCTAAGGCAGCTGTAGATATCTGCTGGCCAAGCTGTCACTCTGTATCTGCTGCATCCCAGTTTTCCTGCTTTCTGCCACCTTCCTGACTTCCAGGAGATCTAACACAGGCTGCAATAATCAAACAGTCCTTCATTAGCAACACGTATTTTATTGTTGTCAAAAGCTACAGAAAGTATTGGGTAGCCAAATGCATAAACACATGTAAGCAGCAGTAAGTGTAAGTGTAACCTAGGTCATAATTTCCCCTTTTTAGGAAATAGATGTGCCTTGTTTTCCTGAGCACGTGTTAGCGGCCCTCTTACCTCTGCTGTGATTGCCTTCCGCAGTGTTACCCACTGTAACAGCTCATTAGAGGAACTTTTAACAAGCTTCCACATAGAGATGAAATATTAAAAGGCAGTGTTTCTATGTTCTTAGTCTGCATGAGAATAACAAAATTTACCTTGTCATAATAGTATCTGAGCGCTCTGCTCAGCTTGTCATAATTCATATTAGTTTTGTTTTTTCTGAGTCCCCACAGCTTAGCCACTTCTTCTGCCTTGAGTAGCTTGAACTCGCCATCGTTAGACGTCCAGCAAATCAGGTGCTCATGCTTCTGGTCTAGCAGCAACTGCAAAAGGAACTGCCACAGCGTGATTGCACTCTCCATTCCTAGAGGGGACAAAGGAAGGCGACAGTGTGAAAAACAGCTGGGAGCTCGTGTTATAGCCACCGCTCATATCAGTAATAGGCTCTACCAGAGTGCATTTTGGCAAAGGAAGTTACCGTAGCATTGGCAACCAAACCCCCAGACGATCAGCAAGCCCTGGAGCCCCATATTTCAGCATTTTTTCCACTGTTTTAGTCTGAAGGGAGAACTAAATACCGTAAGAATTGCCCGCTTAGTTCACATGGTGCAAGGTCATCTCTAGCTGAAGCCTCCAGCTCAGTGTGGGGAGACACTTTTCAAAAAAAGGTATATAGAAAAAAAAAAGGACCTGACAGGACTTGTATTACTCACTGAAATCAATTGAAAAAAAATGCTGTTGACTCATGATGAGTGGACTGAACTTGTCAGTTTATGTCACTGGGAGGAAGGGAAGGAAAGGGGAAGAGCGAAGCATTGCCTTTGGTGTGGACAACCAGAAACCAGACTCTTTCTTCCTAGCTCCCCGTCTTTCTGCTTGCTAATTCAACCAGCTCAAAAGATACTATAGATTTGGCAGAGATGGTGAATGATCATTTGACTTAACCACAGTAAAGTAAGCACTGTTTATGCTGAATCTTTCGGTAACAAGGGTCGCTTCTTTCATTATCATACATGAAAGTTCAGAATACATTTTAACGGTGCCTGAGTATCACTGCTAGGGATGTTTGAATAGTTTTTTTCCTGCTATCTGTCCATATGATAATACGAGAGCAAACTTAAGAATGACAACATACCAGCAGGCATACAGACAACTTAGAACTTGGAATTGTTGGCACCAAAGGCAATTCATTATTGTAAAAAGATGTAGCTTCAACTGACCTTTTAAACAAACTGACACTATTCCCCATAACTTTGACTTCATTTTAACAGTGTAGCAAATCTTTTTTTTTTTCTTGTCTCTTTTGATATTTAATTCCAATGTGTTATATCTAACTAAGGCACATTTTAAAATGCCAGTATTACTGAAGCAATTGACTACTGGGTTAGCTATTACTTGAGAGTAATCACTTGAGGGTTCATGTAGCAATGGCTACTTTTGTCTCTACCCAAACGAAGTGATAATTACTGATTTTCTTACTCATTTTGTTTTCTAAAATATTACTCTCTGTATCCTGCTACACTACAGAGCCAGTCAGAGGAAGCTTACAGCCCCATATTTCCTTTGGTGTGTTGACCACAAGAGGGCATAAAGCTTCTAACTATTCTATTACACGCAACAAGCTGCTTGCGGAAATAAGATTTGCCCATTCAAGTCTGCTACAGCACTAAAGAAATCACATCTCTTTTTTTTCTAACTCACTACATGCTTGTCTTGGAACTATAGTGGTTAATGATGAAACTAAATTGCATAAGCTTCACCAAAGCTATTCTAAAAACAAGTTAAGGATACTAACGGATGTTGTAAATATTTTTACAGAAAAGACAAACAGAAGTTGAAGACTCACTTTGGTCTAAATAATTTCTAAGTAAACTGCCCAAAAGAGAGTTTGCAAAAATTGGTCATGCTTTTATTATCCATGCAAAAGCCTCATTTCCCTAAATAAGTGGGAATCCAGCTTGAATGAGCAGGGCAGAAATACATGTCTAATGACACCCAGCTGTGCAGCAGACCGACTGCACGGTACCTAAAGGGATGGCAAAGGCTCACAAGGCTGCTATGTACACGTGAAGGAACACGTATTTAAGAGCAAGTAAATACATACTTATGTGGAAGTTTTGGCACTTTGAAAGGTTTTGCAATTACTTTATTGATTTTTTTCAGCACTTTTTTATATAAAATCTTTTCCACCCAGGTAGGAAATTGTATAGCCACAATTAAATATACATAAAAGTGATTCGCTTGCTTTACAGTATTAAGAGTTTCCTTTAAACTGGACAATCTCTGTGACTGTTAGCATCCCTAATAGATTATTTATCTATAACATCAGAGCTAATAAAGTGTTTTTACTCATCTGGAATCACATCTATGTTTGCATTAACTTCTCAACAGTTCAAGTCATTTTACAATGTCTGTGTAGGTATATGCAGGCACATTGCTTAAAATTAATCTTAGTTTCTACAAGTTGTACATTATATAGGGATAGCCTGAATAATTTCAACTTGTATCATATGACTCTTTTTAAATAAGGAATCACAAATGCAGCAGGTTTCGCTCTGGAAAATTAAAAATAAACTTATTAATATCTCATTTGAAAACTGTATTGAAATACACACAGGGGTCCCAGGCTAGACACACTGTCTATTGAATTTTAGCTGAAGAAATGAAAGATGGAAGGGAGTTACAGAAGCACCAGTGCAAACTCCATCCCATGGCCCTAGCTGCAACCTAACTCCTC
>JAWLRI010000505.1:1406662-1419926 GCA_034781795.1 Crypturellus tataupa
AAAGTGATTCGCTTGCTTTACAGTATTAAGAGTTTCCTTTAAACTGGACAATCTCTGTGACTGTTAGCATCCCTAATGGATTATTTATCTATAACATCAGAGCTAATAAAGTGTTTTTATTCATCTGGTATCACATCTATGTTTGCATTAACTTCTCAACAGTTCAAGTCATTTTACAATGTCTGTGTAGGTATATGCAAGCACATTGCTTAAAATTAATCTTAGTTTCTACAAGCTGTACATTATATAGGGACAGCCTGAATAATTTCAACTTGTATCATATGACTCTTTTAAATAAGGAATCACAAATGCAGCAGGTTTCGCTCTGAAAAATTAAAAATAAACTTATTAATATCTCATTTGAAAACTGTATTGAAATACACACAGGGGTCCCAGACTAGACACACTGTCTATTGAATTTTAGCTGAAAAAAAATGAAAGATGGAAGGGAGTTACAGAAGCACCAGTGCAAACTCCATCCCATGGCCCTAGCTGCAACCTAACTCCTCGGAGACGCAGCTCCCTCATTGCAGACCTCAGCCCTGTCTCCTTCGGCCCAGCAGAGACCCTGTCCCTGCACAGAGAGAGGTGGAAGCGCCCAGGAAGAGTGGCTCGTGCTGCAGCCTCCTCCATCCCCAGCCAGCTCTGGCCAGGAACGCTCACGCTGCAACCACCTGGTGCTGCGCCTTCCGCTACCAACCTGCTTGCTCGTTTTACCAGATGGGGACAGTTTGGGATTCCTTTTTATTGAATAACCGTTGGCCTCGCAGTGACTGAGCCACACGCGTGATGCCAAACGCATGAGCTGGGTGAGACTGTGCAGGCAGCGCATGCCACGGGAGGCTGGCCGGGCCACCAGAGGTGCCTTCCAGACAGTTATTGTATAAAGGCTACATCCCTTGAAAATGGTGCTTCATCCTGACCCGTTCTCTCAACCATCTTGGATATGTACATAATCTGGGAGCTCCTGCGCCCCGGGGAGATGGTCATGGTGCGATTAGGCCCTGGCAGCTCCTCACCATCTGCCCGCGTCGGCTCCTGCGGGTGAGAGCTGTGCTCACCGCTGCGAGGACACAGCGCTCGCGGGGCTCCAACCGCTGCACCCAAACACTCGCTATCAGCGCCTTAAGTGGGACGTCCACACGGCTTCCACTGGATGTCACCCAAGTTTGCCCGTACGGCAATGAGATTAAAACAGCTCAGTGCTGCACTAGATCCCAACGCCCCATCTGCCACTGAGTTCCTGTGTAAAGCTTTGTATGACGTTCATATAGCGGCTGGATGTGTTTTATATAGCAACTGGATGTATAGGCCCTAACTGAGGCAAATCATGCAAACTGCATTTCCAGATGACCACGAATTGTATGTTTCTTTTTCTCTATGCACCCAACGAACGGCCTTCAGGTCTGGTTTGCTGAACTAGGAATATTCACAGTAGCAACAACCTTAAAGGCAGCTTTATGCTTAGCCTGTATGGTCATGTAGAATTTTAAATAGACTTAAATAGACTTCTGGCATCTCACAGGGAGTTATCCTGAATTTAATAAACTTGACTTTAATCTCTGTTTCTTGTGCCCATTCTGTAAACTGTGAAAAATGATTAAAAGAAAAAATTGTTTTTTAAAAAGTCACTTATTTAGATAGTAACATACATTCCTGGTACAAAATGAGACAGGATACCTATATAGACTATATCACAGAAAGTGTAATCAAACGGATCCAGAAAAAGAGTCCAAATAAATTTTTTCATGGTCCAACTTTAGCACACAGAGCTTTGCCATCACACTATTCTAAAAACACTTATACAACATATTTGACAAGCATCAATATTTCCTATTCCATGAAACAAATCTACAAGGTTGACTTGACTTGAATAGCCCAGTAATTTTACTTCCTGATCAATTCCACTCCCCACCTTTGTTCCAAATAATTATTGGCACAATTAAAAAGAATTAGACTTGGACTTGGAAATGCAGTATCACACAGCAAAAGGATATTTCAAGACGCAGCTTCCTGACAGTCCATTTCCCAAGCAACGGTGCCAGTTGTGCACACTCACACATCACTTGCATCAGCAACTCACATTCATTCAGATTTGGCCCTGTCTGGGGATCAGGATGAGGTAATGTGACCTCCGCACACCAAACTTTTAAGTTCATGACTGAGATGGGATAGAGGTGACAACGGCAAAGTCAACATTGCAAGTTCTCCCTGAAGAGAAGGGCAGAAAAGATCAGACACTTCCAAGGCAAAACTGCCCCCATCTAAGACCTGCCTTTCCTGCAAAGAGGGGCCAAGTTCCTCCCCAGAGTGAGGTGACCACAGGCCCAAATGCCAAAGACTGGCTCTCAGTCTCATAGTATGAGGGTGCCCTTTAGCAGAATGTGCAAGTCTCAGGGAAACATCAGGCAAGTTGCACTAGAAATGACTGAGACTGAGTATGGCTGATAGGCCATACTGCCATTTTTGTGATCAAGACAACATACATGGCTTCCCATGCCACAAAGTGTTAGCCAAGTGGCATTAAGGCTACAAAAATAAGTCATTAATCTGTTGGGCAAAATGAAACAAACAAGCAACGCATCTAAAAAACCAGACAGTAGAAAAGCAGGAGGCACCGAGGCAAAACTAACTAACTAAAACACTCATTAGCAGAAAGATTTATGACATCAACTGCAGGACAGATAAACAGAGCCTCTTTGAGGCACTGAGCTTGGTAGAACTCCCTGTTAAGAGAAAAAGCAGAAGGTGTCGGAGAAAGCTGGAGAGCAGCTCTGCAGGACCCAGGACCTCAGCTTCCAGATGACCTTGCTGCATCTACCTGCAAACCCTCCCATCTTCCCCACACACCACGTTTTGTAACGGGATTCTCTCTTCATAGCTCCTCCTTAGCCTTAATAAAATAAATACAATTATTGCTGGACAAATTTTGAAGTCAAGAAATGGGAATCCCTCCAACCAGTCTCTTTTCACTTTAGAAAGTTGGCAGAAGAGCACTTTAGCACTCAGAGATGTGACTCAGCCATAGCACTGAGGAAAGACGAGGGACAGAGGTAGAAGAGACACTACCAGGGAAGCCCAAGGACTGAAAAAATCAGCTGGAGATCAATTACACGAGCCAGTCGCAGCAGGTGTTAGCCAGTGTTAGGGAATACAGGTAATCCCAGACCCATCAGACCTGCTCGTGAACAGGATTAAGACGCAGAGCCAGAGCGGTGAAATTACCTTCACTGGGCACATGAAAAAACAACTGATTCCTCCTGCAGCCAAAGCAGCTGCAAAAGATCCAGCTCCTTTTCTGCAGCGGCATCCCCTCTATTTCCACGGCTCCCACAGGGAAGCGTGTGCATTTGCAAGCAGGCTGCGCATCTCCGTAAGAGATGCCTCTTATTTTTCCCCCCATTTCCAACTGCTCTGGAAAACGTGTGTGTATTTTTTGTACCTCCACTTGCTGCCTTTGTACGTGCTGTGGAGCGGGCGACGCCGGGCGGCGTTACGGCTCCTTCACGAGAGCTCGCAGCTTCCTTCATTTCTGCAGGTTGCAGCCAGGAAACTGGAAAATGGGCCACAGGAAACCTGGCCTCCTACATCTGTCCCAGTTTGTAACAGCAGCTCTGGTTTTATTTTTCTAAGTGTCTCAGGTTCGTTTTAACCCTTGAGGTGACTCTGGCATTAATGTGTGAAAGAATACAGCTATTCTGTCATTACTCACGTTATTTAGATGATTTTTCGACCAGTTTCTCATTACAGGAAATTGAGCTATTGCTAAATTGCACTCATTTCTAAATTAAAAAATATTTATAAAATAAACAGCTATGTGATTTTTTTTTTAAATCTGAAATTGCCACAGAATTAAATTCCATAATGACAAATATCAAAGACAAAATAATGTATTTAGAGAAAAATACAGAATAACATAGTCTCTAGCTGCTTTCGTTGTGT
Organism: Crypturellus tataupa; assembly: GCA_034781795.1. Lineage (NCBI taxonomy): Eukaryota > Metazoa > Chordata > Aves > Tinamiformes > Tinamidae > Crypturellus > Crypturellus tataupa. Next base: position 1,410,605 of record JAWLRI010000505.1, read on the forward strand.
ATTTTTTAACATATTTCTAAAGTGAATATTAATATGGAAAGTCTTAATAGCTTACAGATGCCTCAGACCAATTTTTCTATTTTACCTTTTTGTTTCTACAAAATTGAAGCATATTTATTTTGTATTTAATTCCAGAAGCAAATGTGGGCCAATCAAGAAAAAAATACTATCCGAGAATAATAAAAAAAATCAGCAAAACTTGATCCTTCCTGCTGAAAACTGGCATCTGTAACATGCAAGTTTATCATGAGAGGTTGAAGAGGACTACCCAACGCATCCAAATGTTTGCTAAGGAATATTTAGAAGAACAAGGCAAAACTCTGAGTCAGTCCTCACATTTTATTTCTCAACAGAGATGCTTCAAGGATGATAAAGAGGATGTGGTTGGTGAAAAGTTAGTGATTCTGGCAGAAAGGAGGAAAAACAAATATCAATTTGTTTACTTAGGAACTTTGTCAAATAATCATCAACAGCGATCGTCCTACTAGTTTAAATGGCTTTTAAAAAATAAACACACAAGCGTGTAAATATACCTGTTTTAATTTTATGCAGAACTTTCCCTACTAAATGGTAATAAATCAAGCTAATGGTGCAACCCATATTCGCAGCACGTTAGGGAACTTGCTGTATGTGTGTGATACAGAACACTACCAATTTTTCCATATCCAGCAAGCGGGATATTTCCTGTCAGAGCATCCTCAGAGTTCTACTATTGTGTTGAAACTGCAAAAACTTTCTAAATCAGGACTTCCTCCTATTATATTTTAGAGGCGTCTTTCTGGGAAATGCAGATTCAAGTAAAAAAAAATCGGAATTCCTGCAGCACCACCCAGTGGAAACATTAGAGAAAGCTGAAGACTGCCCAGCACACAAGTTCCGATTCGCTTCTGGGACGCCAGCAACATCCCAATACAAATCCAGGGGTTTAAGGATGCACTGGAAAAGCAGGGAGGGTTTTTACTGATCACTGTACTTAACAGAGCCACTTGAGGCACACCTGCACTGCCACCCCTGCTTAATAGCCTTCCTCTAAACTTATATTATTATTATGAAAAGATCGTTTACAGTACAGAGTGATAATTCACAGGGTCACCTTCTCAAGCAGCAGCACTCATGGCCTCAGCATGTTTAAGAAAATAATCAGATTCCTGCAACTGCAGCAGCACAAAAGCGAGAGCGGCAAGACCCAGGAAAATCTTGTTTGTTGACACTAAGTGACACGGCAGCAAAGAAAGCGTTTGGACACACGGACACATGTCCCGATGTGCTTCCAGCAGGCAGATCTGATATAGCACTGTATGTCCTCAATATTTTTTCTTAATACATCAGAGAAAGACTGAAGCAGATGACCAGAGGAAGAACACTCCACAGCTCACAAATTAACACAAGGAAGGAAGGGTCACCTGCCATGGAGAGGTGCAATGACACAACCTAAAAACATGAACATTTGGGTGTTTCTCTTAAGGACATAGCTCAAGGAACAGTTTTCATCAGAAGGGAGTAAAAGCCCCTAGCAGGAGGGAACACGGCTAGTTGCCTCCCTGCAAAAGGCTGCAGGAACAACCTGCTCAGCTCTTTCCAAAGTTGGCCATGGACAGAGCTACGGGAAACCACCAACAGCCCCAAGCACCCACGCCGGGGAAGGAGAAAACGAAGGCGGGCTCCCGCGGCCACTCATGTGGCGCCCATCTGGGGCACGCAGCAGTGCGCTGCGCTGCAAGCTGAGCGACTGCTGCCTTCAAAGCCAGCCCTACATGTTTATTTTCCCCATATGAGCTTCACTTACATTTTTGCCGGCATCACTAGGGCAGAGTTCATGACTATTTGACTGTCCTGTACAAAATCTCTAATAATCCCTTTTGTGAATTCAGGAGAAATGTGCATGCAAACAAGAACCAGATAAAGACAGAGGTGGTTGGGGATAGAGACTCCAGGAACAGGGGCTACTCTACGAAGTTTATTTCACGTGTTTCAGGTGACAATTATTCTCAAATGTGAATACTTCTTCCTTGTCTGTACACCTTTCTTAAACTGAAGTATTAAAATATTGTAACTCCTGTTAATGGCTCTCGTGCTGCAAATAGTGTAATCATGCCATCAGCTGTATCAAGTGTTACTTTTCATACCTTTTGCATTTAGCTTTTTAAACTGATCTTCCTCTCTTGACTGATTTTTCCTAGACTGGAAAATCAAGTAAACAAGCAGACCTTTATCCACTACAGTGCATAGAGAGGGACAGAGTAAAAATGAAAGGAAATGCAATTCCGGTCATTCTGTTGCTGCAAGCCGAGGTGGCTGCCAACTGCTGTGCGACCTGAAGCGCAGCGAGACGATAGCAGCTTATCCTGGCAGCTTGAACTCGCCTTCCTCGCACTTTCAGAAGTTGCTGGATTAGCAAGATGAGTCATTAACTATTAAGTAACATAAGGCGCTTACCTGTGTGCTCTCACGTTGCAAGCCAGAGCATTACGCTGAAAACGGTGCAGCGCTGCTCAGCAGACGGCAAACTGCACGGGCACAGAGCCCTTCTCCCGGGCCCATTCCTCCCAGGAAGTCAGCACTACAGCAATAGTTCCTGGAGCAGGAGCCAGGCTTAATGATCCCTAGTCATAAATAATGAGCAGTTAGTCATAGCACTAACCAGGGTGCATCCTTTTCACTTTACATGCTGCATTAATCCTGTGTGTAATGCTCTCGTAGTAAAATCCTAAATTAAGAATCTCGCTTACATGTCCTGGCTCAAAAAATTGGGCACTTTCTCCTTCCTCAGCGCTAATCAGAGCTCTGTTACACAGTTACTGTGCGCTAAACTAAATTGAAAAATAACTAAAATAATAAATTGATGTTTTATCTTCTAATGTTTTTCATTTTTCTGGTATACCAATAGAAATCTGAAAGTCACACATACACCTCTCCCCTAACATCTTTCTTTAAACGCTGCAACATCCAGCAGAATATATTCAAAATACAGTTGATTTCTGCCAACAGAGTATCCATTTGTTACTCTCCTGTACTGCCTCCTGGGTACTTAAACCAACTCCCTTGGTTGCAGCAAACCATGAAGAGGAGACAAGTCGGGGGACGGTATTTCAGTGATTACTGCAAACTTTACTGCAGAGCAAGCGCCTGGACGGTCCAGTTCGGAAATGGCATCAATTCACGAATTGGTCTGTCAGTGTCATACACAGCAGCTGTTATTTTCATTAGTACAGCAGGTCCTGGAGGAGATTCCAGGCTCAAATAAAATGCAGAGGCTGCATCTGCACTCCTCAGCTGGGACCAGATGACTGCGTGAGTCTTGCTGCCCGCTGCTGCCGGGGCAGCGCAGGCTCAGGGCAGCACGAAGCTGCGGTGACGCTCTGTGTCGCAGCGCTGGAGGCTGCTCCGCTGACCGCGGCCGCCGGGACGTGCTCTGAGTCACCAGGCTCGGGAGAGGCCCTCGGGCTGCAGCCTAAACCCACGCTGCCATCTCGGCGGCGGGGGCGCAACCTGGAAGAAATCCTCACAACACGGTCGACTTTCTCCAGATTCCACTACGATGACTGAAGCAGGAATCTGGTCTAAGCTCTTAAGTGCTTTTTGAAGATTGTTTCGTCTAATGAATTACTGTAAATTGCTGGGCAGAGGTAATAGCGCTACTTGAGTCTATAAACTTCTTGTTTGTGTTGTACTGTGACTTGATACAACAGAGGCCACTCTGCATGACCACAATGCAAACATTTAGAAATAATAATGCTCATTAGGATCCTTTCCCAAAAGCTTGAACTGAAATACATGTGATCAATTTTCTTCAAATAAAAATAAGTTAAAAAAGAGAGATACAGAGATACAGTAAAGAGGTGCTGTCACCACATTAGAGGCAAATGGATGTTTGACAGAAATCTGTTTTGTGGACAAACTGCCAGGATGGAAAACTCATGGGAGTGTGTTAGACCGAACACATTTATATTCTGTAGAGAAATTATGTAATTTGTCTATTCTTTTTTGTATAACTGTGAAAGCAGATTTTACATAAACTTATTTTTGCTTGCTCGCTAATATTTTCAAAGGAAGATCCATCTTGTGAAATCTCATTGACAGGATTTAATAATTAGGTTAATGCTTAGAAAGCCTTATTGGCTTTAAATAATTGGTAAGAGTCAGAAAGATTAAAACTCAAACAATTTAAGACATCATGCAACATCAGCTAAAATTATATGTAACAACTTGATACTGAATGATGCGAGATTTCCTCTGCTGCTACCTGAAGTGATCTTCCAGTTGGATCCACAAGATAAAAGAAAATGAATACACATTTTCAGGAGAAGAAATTAAGACACTGTTGTTTGCCTCTATATTAACATATATAATCTCCATTTGCAAGGATTACTCAACTGTTCTGTAAAGCTCTACTCAGGACCTCCAACTATGTTATAATAAATTGACAGATGGAGACCCAGATATGGTTCAAATGACTCTGTGAAACAGGTTCGTGGAGGGTCCATGGACAGGCAGTATCACTCACATGCTCAGCACATCCTGACATGGGCAGGTTTCAGAGCAAGGCTGAGACAGTCGGGGGCACTTCCATGGAGCAGGAAGCTGGCAAGGAGCTAGCAGGAGCTACTCCAGTACCCAGGTTACGCTCAGGGCCTAATCGAGCAAAGCCTTTAAGTGTCTGCAACATGCAATTAGTTTCAGTGCATTAACAGGAGGACTGACACGCTCGCAAACACATACATGCTTAAATGCTTTACAAGACTCAAACAAGAAAGTTCGTGGCATGCTACACAATTTCTTCCCCACTGTCTTCTCACTACCTTGAGATCTAAGTTCTCCTATGTAGGGAGGGCACACAAAATCTTTGAAAATCTTTTTTATATTCAAAGTTTACAGGTGTCATCATATAGGTCAACAATTTTCAACATGCAGCCCATGCACACAGGAATCAGTGGATTCCTTCTAAAGGATGGTAAAAGACAAGAAAGTACCACAGCAGCATGACAGTCCACTCAGTTGCAACACAGACATCTACATGACCACTCAGGAAAGGTTATAGATGCATAAATCTGAAGTGGACAAAAACTATAGTCAGTCACAACAGTGCTACTAGAGCAAGCAAGCCAAAACCAGGCGTGATATCAGCCACTGTAAGTCCACAGCATTAAGAAAAATACATAGTTCCGTGGAGTTGTATCTGCTTAGGGCATGGCTATATTATATTCTTAACTATAATATAACTTTAAAATAATTATTGTAGTTATTCAGGACACTGGGAGATACGGAGCATATCAATTAACCGACTAAACTTGGAACTACAAAAATGATATTATTCATATAAAAAGCAAAATGTCTACATAGTTATTAATTGGCATTAAATGAGCTGTCATTTACTGCCTTCGAGATATTTTCATGGCAATTCTTATGGCAGGTATTTTGATTAGATTTTGCTATTAGAAAAGCAGTAAAAGTCTCATTGAAAACGCTTTGAGTTTAAAGTCTATGCTTAAAAGCAAATCCTTAAAACCTGCATCCCCACAAAGCTGTCAGTAGCTATGAAACCCCCAAACACGTCCACTTAAACAAAGGTGCAAGGACGCCTGCTATTGTTGTGGCGTGCACACTCGAGGGGCACCATGTGCCTGTTGCTCTACCCCCATAGGTGCATCACTCGGTTTTGCAACAGAGTGAGCTGGACTTCCTGCACCTACACCTTGACGTTCTCTTGCAGATCATGACTAATTCTTAAATCATACATAATTCAGCAAAATACTTCAACATGAGAACATATAGTCAGCCTTTCAAGAGCTTTCAACAGCCTCCGGACTATCAGTTGATTCATTTAACAAGCCACAGACCAAGTAAACATCTGTCTAATGATTCAGGACTGCAAAAGATTTCCTATTGTGGAAAATACTGCGGAGAAAGCCACAGGATAGTATCATCCTATGATATACAGTACTAGATGATTTTCAATAGCCTGTAAGTGACAGCATGTTGCACGAAGTACTGGTTGTGGTAACAAGATGCACATCAAGTCAAACCCTATAGTTCTTGAACAATCTAGTGCTACGATGGATTCAAAAGGCAACGTTCAGCTGATGAAGATTAGAGCCATCAGCAGCAAAAGAAAACCATGGACTGGTAGATTGCCTGAATTGCACAAATGAGTCCAACCAGCCAGGTCTTTGGGGCAATCACTAGCAATTTATCAAGTCTTACCTAGTCTATCTTAAGCTATTCAGTACTGTGATACAGAACTACTCAGCATACAGAGGTAACTGCACAGGTATATAAATTTTATATGATGTTACCAACAAGACACAGCAGCTAAAATACATTTATATACATCACAAATAAGTGTATGCTACTACATCCCAGCTTAGCTCAGTCTCCTGTATCTCTTGTAGCCAAATGCCTTTTACTTAAATATTTATTATTTTTCTTTTGTTTTTCTGAAGAAACAGATTGTCATGTAACTGCATTTCCAAAGATCAAATTGGTATTTTTTATGCAACTTCCACATGCCCCTATCCTCCTGCCTGCACACGCACGACCCCCAGCACAACGACAGGCTCCACAAAATACCAGTCACGCTGTGGTAACTCCTCCGTAACATGATTTTAAACTAAACTAGACTTCAGCTGCAGATATAGCAAGTCCCTTGCTCCCTAATGCAACAACAATACCTCTATCCTCGCACACCTGAAGCTGGCACGCATCCCACCCCTGCCCAGGACCGGCGTTACAGAGGGGAGGTGCAGTTCATGCAGCGTGCAGAGAAGAGGCACGCTTCGCTCTGTGGAGAGACTTGCTTTCAGGACTGAAGTTTAATGAAATGTCCTTAATTGAAAGGAGCAAAGAAGCACCGTGAATCAATAAGCAGCAAGAATTGCCAAAGAGTGAAATGAAACGGATTTTTATTTCGACTTATGAAAGCATCCCTGCCAGCGTGCAGCGCCTGGTAAACACGCGGATGTGCACAGTTACAAGGAAAGGGGCAGCTGTGTTTATGTCTCTGAGATTGCGCTGTTTGTTTCACTGGTTGCATCCAGGTGGAGTCGACGATATCAAATAGCATAAAATCATTCTTTTTTTCTTTTTAGCAACAGCTCCTGGATTTGATTCAGAACACCGAGATACATGCAGTGGATAGTAGCTCCTCCTTTAGCTGATAGTATATATATATTTTACAAACTTTTTATTTCATAAATCAAAGCAGGTAATGAAAAAAATCATATTTGTAGTGGAACACCCTTAAGACATTTTCACTATTTAAATGAAAAAACATCATGTACAATTTGATGTTTGCATTTTTTCTGTTCTAAACAGAATTGCTTACTTCTAACATATTTAGGGACTGGTTTTCATCCACTCTTCAAATACATTTAAAACTTAACTTATATACTACCATTATATCTATTTTTCTATGAGGACACCAAGATATTTTTGTTTATGCTGAGTAAATACTACATAAGAAATTCATGTAGTGTAGATATATGGATGTGTATGTAAGAATGAGTATGCTTCATCTATACTGATCAACAGATGTCACACTGAAATTTCAGCAGTATTTTATATAACAACTAGATAATTTAATGTGAATATTTCAAATAGAGATAAGACCTATGGGAAGCCTCTCTAATAAGAGTTTTGGTGTTATATATCTGCCACATTAGCTCTTCCGTGACATCAAATTTCTGGAATTACATTCATCTTCTCCCCAAAATCTGGAATTTTACAATAGAATCAGTACTCCCAAACCAGAAAATATGCTTCTCTATCTGATAACTGACAACATTTGACAGCCGTTTTTTTGTTTTACACACAAATTTTAAGACTCTTCTCTGTTCCAGTACAGAATCAAAGGGCCAACAGCGCTTAGGGTCACTAAGCCACTGACAAAACTCTGCAAAATTATCTGAGGGAAAAAGCCTTCTGTGCAGCTCGAACGTACAAAGTAGAGGAAACTGAAGATCCTCAAAGGTAAACACGTGGTTTACTGTAATTAGTTCTTCATTCAACTATTACTTTTTTTTGCACAATTACTGTCTTACGGGTATCACATGACAAATTTAAGTAAGCAGCTAAGTACTATTTTCTTTAGTTTTATTCATTTTTTTGACTTTAAATTAAAAACAATTTGCAAGTAAGACTCCATTTTCTTTGTTTGCTCCCGACATTTTTTTTTGCCTAAGTTGTTAACTTGTAATTCAGATGAAAAATCACCGAAGTGAAGGAAAACCCTTTTAATCCTGAACATAGAAGTTATCCATGATTGTCATGAAAATAAATAATCACTGAGTAATTACAGAAGCCTCTAATTTTAAAGTTATATGTGCAAGAAAAATATCACTCAAAAATTAAATATGTACATTATCAATAGAGTGAGATTACCCGAATCAATATATAGTTCAAAAGTGTCCAACCCCTTCAGTATCATGGTGGTAGAACGTCATTTTATCATGCAATTACATACAATTATCCCAGATGCAAAGACATGGTTAACTTAATACAGCCCTCCCGACGTCCCATTTTCACACTCTATCCTAAAGCAGCATTTAGGCTTAAATTCCGCTCAATCTGAACTATTCAAAAAAGCCACATGAGCAAAGTATGAGACGAACCACGGCTTTCCGCTTGAAATTACGTGAAACATTGACTTCTGAAGCAGGAGTCCTCGAGCCTGCAAAGATGCTGCAATGTAAAAAACTTGTTGTAGCGCTACCTCCCTAAGTAAATAAAGATGTAACTTGTCTCCCTTTCAACTGCAACGTTAGAAAGGCTGACAGGGCTTCACAAAACCCTCCTGTGTTAGGGAACGGAAACTCCTAATGAGATTAGTTGGTGTGTGTGCAGACATTACTTAGCCATGACTAAATGGGCTCTCTTCCTGCAGCCAGTGGAAAATTCAGGGAACTTTTTCCCCCTGCAGCATCGGAGTCCCTCTAACCTTCAGCAAAGCCAGATCCAAAAACAACTCTCCACTTTCTCTCCCTTTCTCTCTCTCTCTCTCTTTTTTCTTTACGAATATTTTTAATGTTTTTTAGGTTGATTGTGGAAACTATACACGTTGGCCAGAAGGTCCTGGGGCAGGGGGCGGCTAAGAGGAGTGGGGAGGGGGCGGGCAGCGTCGAGAGCTGAAGACTACAAAGGAAACTGAAAAAAGCGCAAATATATAAACCTGAGGAGGAGAAAACCACAGAGTTTCTTTGTGAGCTGCAGTGACTCATTTTCAAGATGTTGTCTGCTGCCAGTTTCAAACCGGAAGCGCATGGCAATTAGTCTTGCTGTTTCCAGACAAGCCAGAAACTCTCCCGACACTTTTTTTTTTTTTTTTTTT
>JAWLRI010000505.1:1420948-1446111 GCA_034781795.1 Crypturellus tataupa
CCCCTCCGTCCAGCCCCCGCGCGCGGGTTTGGCCAAGGGGCTTTGCTGCTGGCCCGCACAGCGCTTCCCGTAGCTCGTGCCTCGGCGACGCAGCATCTGCTGCCCACGTTTCTCTGCTAATTCAGCGGGCTGCCCCACCGTCAAGTGCATCGGTGACGTTCCATAAGTCATAAACACCTTAAAATCAACGCTTTCCTGTTGTTTCTTGTAACAACCCCTAGATTTAGCATTCAAATACTGCAATTTGGAACACCCTGCCCAGAGAGGCTGTGGAGTCTCCTGCTCTGGAGATCTTCCAAACCCGCCTGGATGCCACCCTGTGCCCCATGCTCTGGGTGTCCCTCCTGGAGCACGGGGGTTGGAGTAGATGATCTCTAGAGGCCCCTTCCAGTCTCAACCATTCTGTGATAACTGGAGTTCAAAATACACTTGACATGAAACAATATGGAAAGGATGCTTATTTTTAATCACTTTTTTGGGCTGTTGCTTACAATGAATGTCATCAGATGCGAAAATACGTGCTGCTGAAATCAGGAAGAGATTGTCACAGGTTGCCACGAAGCATTTAGTCGAGAGCATCTTCACAGCTCGCCATGAGCAAATCGCGAGTCTCTTGTGCACGTCTGCTAGGTTTCCTCGCTCTGGTCTCCTACTGTGCCGGCAGCCAAAAGAACATGTTACTGCCACAGCAAATGAGGTAACTGTGTCGTTTTCCATAAATAACTCCCACATAGAGGTCATTGTGAATTTTACAATACAGATGTGAGGTCTACTAACCCTTCACTTTGTGCTTCTCAAATAAAGAGGCATTAAAATTTATAACTTTTAAAGAACACATTTTCTAGGTTAAATTGTGGAGTGGGTGAAATCTTTGTGCCAAGGGTTAATTTAAGACATTGGGATGCAGAAATCAGTCTTCTTCCAGGAAGCACAGCCGAAGATCTAGCTTGGTGAAAGAAGGGCAGCCAGAGAAGTTTTTATGGTACTGATAACACAACACTGGACTGGAAATTGCCAGTGTTCATCGTCTGCATTTCTGTTTTACTGATTTTGTGAGCAAGAGAAGCACCAGAGATATTTCAAACTTGCATTCATCATCTGTTGGTGTGGACATGTGAAAGGACAAACTCTCAAAACTGGATTTCCCAAGCCAGTCCAGTGACTTCTTTTCTCTTATGAAAAAAGTAATACTCTATCCTTTAAAAAATGTTTAAAGTGAAAATATTTCTTTTATTTAGTATGCTATAAGTTGACTGACAACAGTCAAAAAATGTTGATGGCACTGGTCCCCTTTTGTCTTAAAAGTGTCCCCTTTTGTCTAGATAAAGGTTCCATGCGAAGATTCAATGGTCACTCAGAGAGGACTCTTCATATCAGCCCAGGAATGAAGAGTGTGCAACTTGTTTGATTGAATAAAGCCAAGAGGACACGTCGGGAAGATGATGTTTTCATGAAGTTCAGCTGGTAGCATTTGGTCAGGAATGCTGATTCTAATGTTATGGATGTCATTGGGAAAATATCTTTTTTGAAACTTTATCTATATGCTTGGTAAAAATACTGTGCTTTATGAGAGTTGTTAAAACTCTTTCATCCTTGATGTCTGCCTAGCTAAATTAATCTAGACTTAGATTAATTATCTTGAAGAAGATTAGTTATCTTGAAGAATTACTACATGTAAAATTTTATTACAGTGAGCGAGGGAAATTGCAGGTTTCTGTTGTGCAGAGCCTTTTGCAGAGCCACAATGACAATTCCATTTAAAAAACTAGTTAGTGTTGTCATAAAAATGCTAGTTGCGTTGTTAGGACAGTCACTAGTCGACCTCTGTGGCTCTGTTCATGCCCATTCCTCAGGAGATACTGCCATTACAACCACTAAGTATAAAGCCAAGTCCCATCCTCGAGCTGTGAAGACCAGGGGGTTGAGCTCTGGCAATGAGCGGTTGTTGGTTGCTCAGTGCTGGTCTAGACAACAGCCGGGATGCTCGTAAAGCACGCGAGGAACCAGGGCCAGCCCCTGACAGCTCCTGAGGCTCCAAGAAGCCCCGGTCCGACAGCTCAGGGAAACGCAGAGCGCACATGTGCACCCAAGATGTCTCTGTGTCCTGTTTATGCAGGGATTGCACGCTTTTTAAGAGAGCCCATGTTTATAAACCTGGTGATCCTCCCGGTGAAAGAAAAAAACCTGCCCCAAAGCATTCCTGAGTAAGGTGGCTATAATTCTGCCTCATTTTTATTAGATTGGTTCAATTAAGAAACCAGACTTTGTCTGTCTTTTAAGGTTGTTTTTACTGTATTTTTAAACTGTTCATAAATCTCATGTGCATCTATAATTAACCAGTCTAAAACAAAGGTACATTTGCTATGCTCTCCCTATCTGGTTAAGCTCTTCAGACTGAGGTTCATGTCTGCGTTGGTTTAGGATGTAGCATAATTTCACTCTGAGTCTTGACTGCCATCATAACTAGTTATTAAATAAAATAATTGTAATGTCACTTTCCAATACATATTTTATTTCCTTACATGTACATAGATGCCTATAATTGCACATAATTGCCAAGAACAAAGGTGAAACCAAGCTGCAAATAGCTATCATTTCATTTACTGTTTTAATTGTAAATACATTTAATACATATACACATTATTTGTATAACTCTCTCTAAATGTTTTGTGTTTCTTCTTACAAACCTTGTGCTAAAGAGGCTTCAAATCTCTACCTGTCTTCATGACAGCTAGCACTGTCGGCTCTGCAGCAGAACTGGTGCTAATCGTTCTCCTCCCTCAATTCCTAGTAATTCTAACTTGAGTCACCAGCTCACAGGTTACAGAGAGGTTTCCAAGAGGTTTTTAAGTCTACGCTGTACCTATTTATCTGGGCTGGAAAGACAGCCTAATTCAGGCAGGATTTGGGGTTTCCCTTCACAATATACAACTGAAATTCATTGCAAGCATTGGCTCTCTCTTGATGCGTGTTCCTATAGCAGGTTTGGCTTTTCTCTTTCACACTTTCCTGTAGCTGGACAAACATGGGCTTCAGAGCCAACAATTTCATTATTGCAAAAGGTCCCAGGAGATCCATACTGCTCACAAAGTGTTTGGTGCCTCGGTTTTATCTCATCTTGCAGGCAGCTTCACTGGCAGAAAAAAAAAAGTGCTGTCTACAATACTGTACAGTGGTACCTCCCGTGGAAACTCAAAATGCTGGACTGCATATTGCTTCCCTTCAAGCATTATCGCTTCCTGGGCTTTTTGCTGAACTACCCTGAGTGAAACTCTGAGCTTTGGAAATGGTTTTGGATGGAGGCATTGGCAGAACAGCATGTCTACTGCTGACAAGTCTTGTTTGTGGTGGGACCTGAGTAGTGAGAAAACCAGTCTATCTCATGCCATAAAAAAAAAAAAAAGAAGGTTAAAAACCATGTGCTGCCTTTTCTGGAACAAACACATTCTGCAAGTTTCACCCCCAAAGTTTCCACTCAGGAGCAAAAGAAAAGGGCTGAGTTCTTCTTCACCCTGTGAAACAAGTAAACTGGGCAGGTAATCAGCTACCAGCAAAGTCAGGAGCCTCCTTCCCACCCACAAGGTCTTGGTTTTGCCCAAGCAGCACGTTCCTGTCCCTTGTGGCAGAGGCCCTGAGACACAGAGTGAGAATTACTACCAGGCTACAGTCAGAAACCTGCCTTCAGCCTCAGGGCGATGGTCTTGCAGACATCCCAAGTTTTTTCCCTTCTCTCTACCCATCCGCAGAAGATTGTGATGCAAATAGATGGTGTTGAGGAAGGCCCATTTGAGGAAATTACTGCCATTACACTCCTCTTCCTCCAGCACATTTTTTTCTTTTCTGTAGTTTTGCTTTCCCTGTATTTTGCTGTGGCAGAGAGCACATGACCCAATGAGTTTAGATTAAAACCATCATTTACGTATATTATTTCATTAGGTTTGCCCTCTTAGTGAAAGATTTATAGGGAATTACCTCCTGTGTGTAATGTAATTGCCTGTAATTTTTTTTTGTCATTTCAGGAATGCTGTGTTGCTGTGTATTGAAGGAGCCTACAGCACCTAAATGGGGCAATACATAAAAACAGGGAAAGAGGATCCCAGGAATTTTGTAGAACCGTGTAGGGTAATCTAGCTGTAAAGATTAACTACTTCAGAGGTCAGTGTGCATCTCTCAAATCTACGTGCTCTTCTGCAGCTTCTTTTCCAGGCTCATTAATTAAAAGTCTGAGCTAGCACTTTAGTTGTATTTTATCTTTTTTTTTCTTCCTGTCTCCCATCTGTCTATTTTATTCTATCCTAATCTCCTAAGTATGACTTAACCAAGGTATTTCTAGCACTGAGCATCACTATACCATCTGAATGCAATTAAAGTGCTTTTACTCTTTTCACATGCTTTTGGCCAAATGCAGGAGAACTCACTGCCACTTCTGTTCAGACCACACTAATTGTAGGATTTTCACATGATGAATGAAATTGTGCAGATTTCATGTTCAACACAGGACTGTACAGCCTTTATGGTTTCCACTATGATATTCATTTTGGGAGCCATTTCTCTGCAACTATTTTCAGTTAGGTGCATATGACAGTAGTTCTTTCTCTTTTAATTACTGTTTATTTGATTATAATGTTTCAGTAGTTGCATTACTGTGTTTGTAGCTGTAAAATTACTTATCCATGTTCTTGATGATGTGCATTTTCCATCAACTGACTATAAAAACCTTCTCCCTTTTCCCACATTCACGAGCCATAGTTGCAAGCCTCAAGTAAAAGGCGCTTGGGAAGAGCTTACAGGTCTTCGTAATGTCTTTTTTTTAAGTCAAAACTATCCTTTGATCACAAAGTACATGCGTTATATGTTTCTTATGGGAAGTGACTACCATGAACATGATTGTATCTGCCTTTTGCTTGCTTTTTCTAAGTCTCATTTTATGAAGCAGTTAAAAATATGTCTTAATACCTTACATGTGCACGTGCACTTATTTATCTTGAGGTGTAACACAGGAAAGAGATGTCAAAAAACAATTCAGGACGTGTAAGTTAGGCCCCTGATGTGAATGACCAGGAGGAGCCTGCTGTGCTGGGCTGACTACACCAGCAGCCTGGGAAGCCAGAAAACTCAGATGCCCAGGTTAGATGCCTAGAGTTAGAGGACATAGACACCCCTTAGATTAATATTCTGCCTTTGGTACAATTAAAAATGTGACATTCCTCTTCAGCTATCTATGAGGAAATTTTATTCAGAGTTTTTTTCACTATAAATTTAAAATAAGAGAAAAGGTTTCACTATAGACATACATTTCAATCATTTAAAAGGAGTAGCATTTTAGTCCTTCTAAAAGCTCGGGTAATGTAGGCTCGTGATAAAAACTTCATCTTCTCCCTCCAGAAACCAATTTATTCATACTGTTTAAGTTTATTCAACTAATTTCATACAGTGTTTTGGAATATATTTTTTTCTAGGACAGCTATCCTGTCTGCACCTTAAAGGTATATAATTTGAAAATCTGATATCCATTTTTGCTTATACTCTTAGGACTATGATAGTCCTAAGATGATAGCTGATATACAGCCAAACTACACTTACATGAATATCATCCTGTCTTCTGTTGTGTGGTGTCCACTGGGTGCTATCAGGAGATGTCATGTCTACACGGAGAGCTTTTCTGATGCAAACTGTATGTTCTTTTGGACCCAGCCTTAGCAAAATACCATTAATACAAGCCTAAAACCAGCCATATTCAACAACTCAAGAGCTAACCATGTCCTTACTTGCTACGCTTAATGCTAAAGAAATTCAACTGACCACAGATTTCTGGGACCAGCTAAAGGGGCTGTATCAGCCAGCTGCAGGTGAGAGGACAGGAGCTCCGCTGTGCCACAGCATAACCCTCTCATCCACATTTCAGTTGCACGCAAGCCTGGATTTAAGCACATCCTTAAAGGTTTGCCAGAGCAAAGCCTTATGCAAAAGGCTTTTTTTTTGCAATGCAAAAAAATGGCATTCCTGTTGAAGTTACAGGAAATTTCTTTTGACTTCAATGGGCTTTCAATTAGACATGTATTGTGGAAATGCTCTGCAGGAGGATTTTTTTTAATATCAAGCTTCTTCCAGTATCCTACCTATACTGTAGTGTAAACTTGTAGCATAGTTGCAGGTTTTCAATCTAACACTAGCTCCTTATGTTAAAATGAGAGTGCTAACCAAAGAGGTTCTTGCTTACATTACTCCATATAGTACAGCATGCAAAATTTATGTTAAAATTTCTTTGAGATAAAGTACAGTAGAAAAACTGCAAAAATGCCTACGTATACACGTTGAAATATATAGTAAAGGGAACAAACTTTAATGCAGGTGTTTTTAAACATTTAAAGAGAAAGAGGAAATGTTATAAGCTGTTGGTAAATTTTTGGATGCTGTTTACGTTTGAACTTTTCTCCGTTTTCCTGTAGAAACTTCCGTATCCTCTTCCTGTGTCCCCGCAAAGTTTTGTACAATGCAGAACAAGAAATGCTACAGGGATTGTACTCCACCTTTCTCCTTCCTGCTGGGATATCCTTTCTGTAGAGAAATGTAAAGTATAAAGTACGCAATATTCAAGTAAAAATGTGATATTATTCTTTATCTCAGTCATTTTCTGTTATCTGCAATAAATGAGGCTGAGTGTACGTTGGTTGGAGAAGTACACCACTATTCTTACATTTTTATGACATATGAGTTTCTCAGCCAAAGGTAGCTAAAATCTTTTACAGAGTTTCTTGTTTTCCAGAGTCTTATCAAGGGTTCATGTCTAAGCCAAACAAGACAAGGGTGGGTTGGGTTTTTCTCTTCATTGTTTCGACTGAATTAACAGGAAGGGGGGAGTGCTTTACCTGTCTGACACCAGAGCAATATTCATTAGCTCCCACTTTTCACCAGTCTGTCAGTCCAGACTCTGTCTGCATCCTTGTGGGAATTGTACAGGATAAATTTCTTGACTCCCAGTAATAAATAAGGAAATTAGTTAGGGCCTTTCATCTGAGTTCCAGTATCTTAATTCAATCTAAAAGCCAAAACTTTCCATAAAAAAGGGTAAGAACTTTAAAATTTTAGTTAATATTAACAGAATTTATTCCTGAGAAGACAGTGTAGACTTCTGCCATGGTACGGTTCTTCTGTATGTCAGAAGCTTATTTTTTATATATACATATAAATGCAGGCATATGTATATATATATGTAGATCATTTGCAGTTCTCCTGGAAAGGCCATAAGAAATGATGGTGGTGAAGGCTGAAGAGAATTCTTCTGCAGCCTGGCAAAAAACCAAATGACTATTTATTTCATACTTAACATGAAATTCATGTATGGAGAGTAATAAATGCTCCGTACGGATATCAAACCAAAAAAAATGTGAAAGAGTGGGACTTTTTAAAAAAATGCAAGGACTTCAGACCATTTATTGAAACATAGCACAGAAAATGTAGATGCTTTTAAAAATGTCTCTTCAATAATGCAAAATAAAGTCCATCCCTCTGAATAGATGACGTTTTCTAAGTCAAAAGTTTCTTATAGTTATCAATTGCTTATTTTCCCCTTCACATTTTTTGTAATGTATATATTTTATTGGGTTTTTTAAAATCTTTCCTTCTGTGCTAAATAAAACAGGCAAATAGAATAAGGGGAAATGTTTTGACTTATAGGAAATGAATAATATGCAGAACAAAATAAGGATGTAGCCAACAGAATTGAGTATTTAAAATATGTGCCTTTATTCATTACCAAAATGATTAAGAAGTACATATCAATTTAACATCTACTTACATTTTTTTATACTTGTTTATACATTTGATGAATGTACTTGTTTGACATTTATTCTTATGCAAAATTATTTCTTTCATTACAAACTGATTTAGTACAAAGATAGTAAGTAGCAAGGAGTGGTCCTAAAAAAAGGACAATGATTAAAGCTAATAAAGTGACACTTTTTGTCACTTTATTACAATTTTGGCAAATCGTTGGAGGTATTTTTTTTCCTAAGTAAATCACAAGATCACAATTAGCACTGGGAATTAGATTTCTGAATGTGACAAGCCTTTTGAATGTGTTAAAAAGGTCTGCGTTTGTGGTTAATGCATTTGAATCCCACTCCTGTTCTCCTCCATGTATCTAAAATTAGGGAATTGTACTTAAATTGTCGGTGGTCTAAATTTTCCTAGCACTAATTATGAACAATGTCAGACCATTTTTGGTGTTACAGAAGTAAATGCTGGCTTCCCAATTCTAACTGAAGAGGCAGATAGGTCTTATCTCATTTTCCTAAAGAAATGAGGCTTCTGTGCTCCTGCACCATGAGTATGTTGAGTGCACGTGAATGTATGTCCGTGTGAACGTAGATGTGGATGGCTATGTCTGTCAGGTCTCCCTAATACCAGGAAAGCCTACTTTCCAGTTTCAGACAAACTGACAGCAAGAGTCTCATATACCATGAAAATTCCATGAAAATTAGCTTTTGGAAAAAGAAAAAATAAAAAAGAAGCTGCTAATGCTGCATCAGGGCATGACTGAACTCAACAAGTCACAGACACCAGGGAGTCTGCATGGTGTTGGGATGTTCCAAATCCTATAACCATGGTATTAGGGTCAACTGACTTTTGCACTTAGCAGGCACCAGAAAACCTGTTGAGAAAAGTTAATGCTGTGGGAAGGTGGGTTTCATTCTCTTCTAGGAAAAAAAAATAAGAATAAAAATAAAGAGGGTTTTGCACAGCTCCATGGATATATATTCTTGTTCCCTTCTTTTTAATGTGCACAAGAGGCTACTATGAAAAGTTTTGAACTTTCATGAACTTTAGAACGTTATGCCACCTAAGCATAGATGATGTAGAAGTCTTTGACTCCTCCTCCTATGTATCTTTCTTCTGTGGTCTTTCTGGTTTACCATATAGTCTTGGTTTGCTTATCCAAGCCCTCTGAACTGCATTTCAGGGGTATAGATAACTCCGGTCTATGGTCTGGATGAACCTCAAAAAGCCATGCACACTGCTCAATACCTTTCACTGGAGCTTGTAGGAGTCCTCGCTCCTTGGAGACATCTGGTTAAAATTACACACATGAAAGTGAGCTTAACAAGAGCAGCATTTATTAAAAACAAGGTGAAAACTGAATGAAAACAAAAGCAATGAGTATTTTACCCTAATTTATCAGAGTTGCACTTCTGATCAACTGTATTAGATATGACATTTTGAGCTGAGTTTTATAGAGGGAAACAAAAAGTAAACAAGTATTTGGGTGAATAGTTTCTACAGTTTCCAGACAGTTCTCTTGGTGCACAGCCTGCCGGGCAGTCTTCAGTCCAGTGGCTTTCTAAATCAGTTCCTTCGCTCCCCCACGTGCATCAGAGCCTTGCTGCTTCCTTCAGGACAATTGGAAATCTTTATCTTCCCAAACATCATTTCTGCATTAGCAGAAATGGTGCTATGAGACACATAGCCAGCTGGTTTCATCTGGTGATTGTACTAGTACCTGGTAGTTAAATCACTAAATTATTGTTTGGCAGTGTCACAGGGAGAACCAGTGCTCTATGCAAGTGAAGAGTAGGTTGGAAGCAGAGTAAAACCTCTTCACTGAAGAAAAATAACAGCCTCTTGAAAGTTTGACAGCTAACTCTGAGTCTGAATTCTCATGTTGTTCATTTGTTTAAATTTCATAACAAACCCCTCCAGACAATTATTTCTTTATCCCCAAAACAAAAACAGTCTAACCATTTTTATTAAATTAAAAAAGAAATCTTTACATGTGTTTCTCTGAGGATCTTACTGAGTGACAGGTATATCAAAAAAGCAAGTTGGCACACAGTGAAGCCAAAGTCATTCCTCGTATCCCTTGTGGGAGGTAACCAAGTTGGGCATTTAACATGATGCAGAAAGGGTTTCCTTCCTCCTCCCTGGACTTCCCCAATGAGCTTGGTTTGGTGCAGTGCGTGTACTCAAGGGTCACATCACTAAATCATGGCCATAGGTCATATTTAGCACAGGGCGGCATCTGTCCCTCTGACTTCCACGGTCTCCACTTCCATTTCTCTCCCATGTTCAGAAACTCTCCTTTGTGGCTTGACAGTTTCCTAGGTCCAGCAGAGCAGCTGTCAGGGGAGCCTGTGTTTGCAAAGAAGCAAAAATGAGTCACAGGCTAAAGATTAATTTAATAATCTAGAAACAGATGCCCTTGAGGATGTGTGGTATTGCAAAGGAAGCAGCAACCTCTACAATGCCTGCCTTTCTTCCCGCAAGAATCACCTCAGCCTTGCCTACATCCAGCTTTGCCAGATTTTCTTACGGTAGGTACAGATTTTGGCATTTAATAAACCTTTAGGCACAAGGAAAGTCTAAAATTGTCATATTTCAGTTCTACTGCACAGAAGCAGCAGTGTTTTTTTTTTCCATCAAGCTCTCAAGAGAGAGATCTCCATGCCATTTTTTTACCAAGATGATGTTTCAGCACCTCTCTTGAACACCGTGTGTAGCTGCTGAGTGGGATGAAGGAGGGAACTGAGCCCTTGTGGGTCTCATGCAGAAGGTGCTGGGAAGTGATGAGTTATCCTTAGTGTTAATGATCCTCTGCTTCAGGAATGGAGAACTTACATAGCTGTTTCAAAGCCTTTTCTGAGGTGTATGAAGATTTCACCTTTTAAGGGATCTATTGCAGTGATTTGGAAATAAATGTATGGTCACTCTTGAGAGAGTCTTGAGGGGTCTATTGAGAAAAAGGAGGCTGTCTATCTGAAATACGTGTATTCAGACTTAAACAAGAGGGAGGTTGAGCCCCAGAAATCGAAGTTAGGGCTGCTAGCATTATATGCAAACTTTTGCAATTAAATTGCTTAGAAAAGGGAGGGCACTCTCAGCACATAAGATACAGCCCTGTCATTTCATAGCAGTTTCACACTAGTTGGGTGACTTTATGCAAGATTTGTACTTGAGGAGTCATTTTTGATAACAAAGCTGTTTGTTTTCAAGGAGATGAGCATGAGATTCTTCTAGGATACAGAAGAAGAAATATCAAAGATGAAAAGGACGTGAAAGACATTTAATCTAGTACCTCTAGTTTCTGCCTGTGTAACACAAAAAAAGGTCTGCTCTGAAGAACTTTAAACCAAATAGCACATTCTATGGAAGTGGAAGAGGGAAGGAATCAAGGTATTTGGGTTGTGTTCAGGTACGTATGAACGTCTTGCTCCACATACACTAATATCCCAGATGAGGGTTTATAACTTCAAATGTAGTTGCATGTGGGCTTATAAATCCAACAGAAATCCTATTTGATAACAAATATTAATGCTCATAGACAGGGGAACCCTATACTGTCCGTGCTACTGTAGCTGATCACAGTTAACGACCAGTGCCAGCATTAGTGGTTGCAGAAAACTATTGGTCTGTAAGATATGAATTGAGGAAAGTTTAGAGGAAGCTGCTTCGGGTTGTCATTTCAGAAAGACTTTGCAGTTAATTCCTAACTAATTCCTAGTCAAACCTTTTTTAAAAAAATCAAAATTGTTCTCATATTTTCATTCTAGTATCTTGATCACTAGCATGTTGCATATTGTAAGCCAAATTCAAATAATTAGCATCTACTCCTGTGTGTGTAACATCTTGCATACCTTAAAATTTTGAAGAAGAAAATTGGATAACAACCAAACCCCTGTTTCAGTCAGACACATACTTGGGATTTTTGGAGTGAGGCAGAATTTTGAACATCAAAATTCCCTGAGAATGAGAATTAATTTGCTAGTGGAAATGAGGCTAATAGCTGTTTGTACAAAGTATTCAACAGATAAGGATCAAGTTTCTTACCCCATGCTCTCTGTGTGGGGGTTTTCAGGTGTGGCTTTTATTAGGTTCTTCCTCAAAATAGTGAGAAGAAAACACAAAGTTAGTTTTGTGTATGTGGAATTGATTAACTTCCAGATCTCATTAGGAAGAATTTTATGCTCAACAGATCACTTACACATTTCTTTTTTTTCTAAAACTTTCAGCCTGGAAACAACCCACACACTGTGGTAGAGTGTGTGTGTTGTTAATATGTGAAAACTTCAAAGTAGTCATAGTCTGCGATTTATAAAAAATAAACAACCTTTTAAGTAACAAAATAATCAGCTGAAAATATGTTATACTGTGCCTCGATAGAGTCAGAATTTAGCATGGAAGTTTTTCTGAAAGATCAGTCTTTGATCAGTCTTTGAAAGTATCATTTCTCTAATTTCTGTTGAGCTGCGATGCAGAGGTTTTCTAGCTAGCATTTTCTTATTTGCTCTTTTCAAGTCACGTCGACATTTATTTGACCCCTACAAATCCTCACTTTGCTCTTCTCACTGATTTTTCAGACCTATGTTTCACCTTATTTTGCCTACTTCAAATGTATGTTTTCTGTATTTTGAAGACTTATCAATAAGTCTGCCTTTCCTTGTTGAGAAAAGAAGGGTTTACATGTCTGGATTTTATTTTATATTCACATGTAGATTTTTTTCACATCTGTTTCTTTTTTGCAAGTATTCTGAGGGAATCACTCTGCCTTGCCTCTTTTTTTTTTTTAATAAAAGCTCTCAAATTTTGTTCCTATTTACTTCAAATGCTTTGGTGCTCAGCTATCTGCAAAATAAAATTCATTTTCAGCTCATTCTTGTTTCAAAGTAAAAAAGACTATGGTTTCAGGAGGCAGGCAGGAAGTTATGCCCTTTTGACCCACAGAACCAAGAGGAAGATTGGGAGGAAGATGATAAAGAAAAGGCAAAGGAGGAGGTGACTTGAATACACCCTTCACAGGTCTTCAGAGTTTTAAATTACCCATTAAGAGGCATTTGTGGAGCAAACCCAGACAGAAGGTGGAAGAGGGTTGTACGTCCAGTCTGCAACCCTGGACTGACTTTTTCCCCCCATGTTCCTGAAATGATAACTTGTACATAGCTACTTCAGCACAAAAAGCCAGAAAAAGGCTTTCAGGAGACTGGGTTTTCTGCATTCTTTTCAGCAGGCTCCGTGCAAGATGGGCGTTTCTGGGCACCAGAGTCTTGTGGACTTGCGTCAATCTGTGTGGTGAAGTCGCAAGGGACACAAAAGCCTCTGCTGCTCAGACACTTGGGATTCTCTTGATTACTTGTCTGCACCTCTTTTCCTTCACTTTTTCTCATTTCATTTGCTACCTTTTCCTTACATACACCTCCTTTTTTTTTTTCCTCTTGATTTTTACCCTTTCCATATCTTCTCAGTCCTTTTTGTAATCCTCCATTGCCTGTTCACAAGGGAAATGGGCCAAAGCTTATCTTGTTCTGTCCTGCAGATGCAAATCGAGAGGATGTGGACAGAGCGACGTGGAGATGAAAGGAAGGACTACTGTTGCCGTAGGAGCCTTCCCAGTTTGCCCTGTCCTGCAGGAGCTCATCCCAGCAGGATCTGGGGGACTCCAGACGGGAAAAGGCTCTGACACTCTTAACAAAACAGAAAGCAGGTGATTTCATTCCTCCTTTTATCACCCAGGAACATGAGGATGAAGAGATGCGCCCAGCAAGTGTGACCGTAGGGCAAGAAATTGGAAACAGGAGCGCATAGAGCTCCCACACAAGTTTCACTAGGGGGATAAAAGAGAAATGGGCAGCTAGTGCTTTTTATTTCTCATTGGCAAGACTTTATGAGGAAGGACAGTCTTGTCATGACTTAAAAGTCTATTTCATGACATTTTATGCCTTGCTATAATTTTTTTTCAGTGAGTAAAGTGCCTTATACAATGAAATTATTAGCTACTGCTGTGGGCTACCCTCTCTCAGACATTTGAATTTATGACCCTCACATTTATTAAAGCAAACTTTCATTCATCTGCTGGACTGCACTATTATCATAGTCCACATTTTCAGGTACTAACACTGGACAAATTTAAGTCTCATACATGTCCCAAGACTGTGGTGAAAGGGAAGCAGGGATGAATTTTGTCCAATCTCTTCATAATCAGCAAAAACATATCTTTATACGTATAACCTGCCTCACACTCACCTGGGTTTCTTGTAAATTTGTTAAGTTCTTTCATGTTGGCAGCATGAGACAGATTTTACGTATATTTTCCTGCTTAATATCTTGAATTCTGCCAGTGAATAAAACCTAAAGTTACTGATAAGCTGAATTACAGATTTCCATTTAAATCTGCATTCCTTTTTGCTTTTTGTTTTTGTTTTTGTTTTTTTTTTTTTGGTCATTTTTAGAAATATCTCAGTATTTTGCCTACCACGTTATACCTGCTCTTTCATTTCCTTTGTCTAGCATGAGACACTGTTATTCCACAAAGTCCCAGGGAGATTTAAAAATGTGAAAAAAAATGTTAATTTAGGAAGTAAATGTGCGCAGTGCTTTATCCCTGCATCCTGTCCTCCTGCTGCTTTTTATATGACCTTTTGCGCTGCACAGAATTCATTACTATTGTAAAAGCCATGTTTATGTTTCTCACAAAATTTCAAGCCCTCTATTCCCTGTTTTAAAGTGGACAGGATCCACAGATGGCCAAAAATATGGCTTCTTCCATATCCATTTTGTTCAGTACCGCAAGTTTGCTAATTAGCCCCACTATAACAAAAACCAGAAATAACAGTCTGCTGAAGGAAAGGAGAAAACATTATGGCTATTTTATTTACAATTTCACTGCGGGATTGCGCAGGAACCGGGCCCAGGTCAAGACTTCGCCGTGTCAGGTGCTGCACAATAAATAGCGCTTACAGCTTCAGGAAACCTGAAGTTTGTGGGTGTATTCCTAGGGAAGCCTGTGGCCCCGTGGTAACCGATTTAGGGATTACCTCGGCCAAGGCCAGCACGGGCACCCGGAAGAGGCTATTGCAGGACGCAGACGTGTGTGGTTTCCCCAGGCTGAAGCCCTGGGCACGTCCGCTGCTGCAGCAGGGTACAGGACCTCAGTAAATGGAGTGGAGCTGGACCCGCAACACGGTTCTCCAAATGAAAGGCACTTTATGCCCATACCTGCTTACTGAGAGGCCTTTCAAAAAGGCGTAATTATGTAGGCATCTCTGCGTAGCTCGCGTGTGTTAGCGCTAATATTAGAAAGTGCTTGCTTTGTGGGCCAGGCTTATTGCTGCAGTGTTCAGTTCCTGGCCCCTGTGTACGTAATAAATCACCCCACGGAGGAACTAGACCAACCTGTGTCTGTCTGAGCTTTTTCAGTCGCAGACCGCAAACACTGATACAACGTCAAATGTTTGCTCCGTTCAGGCTGAGCGAGAGAGATCGAAGCCCACTTTGTGCCTGCTCTCGGGGAGCACCTTTGGCTCCTTTTAAGGTGGCCAAAAGTCTGAAGCATAACACCAAAAATATCAGACCACACGCCAAAGAAGTGCTTGCTAATAGTCTTTTAAAAATCACTTAGATTAATAGCAAATAATCAGGTTTGAGTGTCTGCTTTTAGACTCCCAGGGCGTGCATTTAGCGTCTGTGAAAAGTGCTGGGTGGACTGTATGGCCACGAATAACGGCAGCTGTAGCACAGCACCGTGGCTGTCCCTTTCTTTTCCCAGGGCAGATCAGCTTATTGAGATGAGCTGGGAGCTGCAGAGAGGCGGTTACTGCTCCTCATTTCTGCAGCCTTTTGCTCCAAGGCAGAGCTCCCGGAGGGCCGCTTGCCAGATGAGGACCAACACTGAGAACTAATGTTTGCCACCCCTGCTCTCTCCAGCCCAGAGAATAATTTTGCACTGGGACATCCAGGGACTGCCATGAGTGTTGCAGGCAGCGCTCGTGAGAGAAGGAGAGAAAAGGCCTAGGCTGGGCAGTCTGGTGCAAACTCTGCAGCCGAAGGTCACGTTGCCATTGTGAGACCTTCTCCTGCAACCCCGAAGCCAGGCTGCTGTGGTGAGGGACAGGAGCCCATGCAGGAGAAGAAGCCCAAGGTGGCAGCAAGGCCTGGGCTCACCCGAGGCTTCGTCCCTGCAGCAGAACCCGGGGGCACCTTTCCTTTCCCCTGTCCCGAGCGTCCCGTGCTCCAGATGCAGCAGGACCCTCCTCCCCGCCGCCCTGCACCAGTGAGCTGGGTGCTGTATTTTGCTTGAGCCAACAAGTGTAGCTAAAATAATAATGGCAGCCAAAAGCATGGGGAGCCCAAAATCCTTGGGCTGCTCTGGTTCTCCAAGCATCTCCAAGTTGTGGGGGATAAATCATGTGGCATTAAAGCACTGGTCTCAAACGTGACCACCTTTTGTGGCCTCCAGGAGGCAACCACAACGGGGACCATGCGCACGGGGGATGCGCTGAGGCAGCGATGGCCTCCTTCGGGCAGCCTTGGTCTGGACCTTGGTTAGGACCCCTGCTCCTAACGCCCCACAGCTGGGGGAGACGGTGTCCACTGAATCGCAGTGCAGCCCCACGGGCCTGGAGCCTGCCTGGCTCACTCTCACGGCTCTCATTTAGCTCGAGCTGAATTTCCAGCTTTTGTGGGTGCAGGAAAAAAAGCTTGGAAATCTGCCTCTTGTGCAAGTGCAAGGCTTGGGAGCTCGAAGGCAACTGCAAATGTCAATGCTTTTGTTTTCTCTAAGAAATTTCCAATGCAAAGAGGCCTGGCCCATAACCTCTATGGAGGTGGGAATGGCCGTGCTCTGTCTGGGTTGCACATAGCACAGCGGCTCCCACCCTCTCGGTGATGAAATGTTGCTGGCACCTCACTGCGTTGATGCAGCAAAGTGTCTCCCGGTCTGTCCCTTTTCCCTGGGAGCTGCCCCGGGCTCCCCAGAAGCCTCTGTGATCATCCCCAAAGCAATTTCCAAGGCAAGCTATGCCGGGAAGCATTGGAAAGCTCTCCCAGGGCCAGACCGTGGGGAGCTGGGAGTGCTGCCCCGGAGCGGGGCCCGGGGAGGCTTCCTCGCTTGCGGCGGTGTCGGCCACCAGCCCCGCCGCAGGGCTGGGAGTCACGGGCAGGAATCCCTGACTCAGCTGACCCGAATCCAAATCTCCGAGATTAAGCGCAAAATAAATAAATAAATAAAGGAGCGGTTAACTCTTTTCCACTAAGCAGATAACTGATGCCTTTTCCAGGCCTGCCTCGGTCTGCGCGGGAGCAGGAAGCGATGCCCCAGGACAGACCTGCAGACACGGTTCCCGTGTGTTGCCTCGGCCCACGAGGGCCACGGAAACATCCTAAGGCAGCCGACCTCAGCCTGGGATGCTCAGGATTGCGCAGCCTGCACACACAGCCCCCCTCAGTTCGATGGACGTGGGCACGGAAAAGGCTTTAAAGGGTTACGGCGCGGCGAGAGGGAAGGGTGGGGAGCGGAAGGCGAGGGGGGAACCGAGCTACTATTACAATCACCAGATCAAGCCGCAGGGTGGAGGAGGATTTTCCAGATCCTCTGACCTCGGGGCTGGGAGTGAGAGGAAGAGGAAGCACATTTGCACAGATGCTCCGTCAGGGCTTCCTCCGGGAGGGGCTCCGTCCTGCCGGCGCGGTGCGGCGCGCGGGCCGAGCGCACGCAGGCGGGACGGGGATGGGGACCGGGACCAGCACCGGAGTGGGGACCGGGACCAGGACCGGGACGGGGCTCCACGCGGGCCCGCGGGAGGGAACCCGCTCTGCGGGAGCCCTGGCTAAGCCTGGGGTCGCCAGCCCCTCGCGCCTCACGCATTTAGTGTTTCACCGGGTGTAAAAACAAAACCCTTGCCAGGTACCAGGAATACCTTGCACTTCTACAGCACTTTCTAAGGTTTTCCAGTTGTCTCCAAGCCAGGAAGCCTGATTATAGCTTCGGGCCAGCACTTTAGATGACTCAGGAAGGTAGGGAAACTGAGGCACAAAACCTAAATTAGTAGCAGGGGTGGGGAGAGAGCAGAGACCCCATAGATCCCCATCACTTGTGTTGCACCTGATCCAGAGCCTGTTGAAAACAACAGGGGTCTCTTATTGGCTTTAATAGGCTTTGGCTTAACCTCTTCTGCCACAAAGACATGATCATTTGTATTTAATAGTGCCTCTTTCCTCCAGAACAGATGTTCCTATCCACAGCATGGGTTTCTGAGACAGCAAGGTGTATTAGAAAGAGACGTAAGAGAATATCTCTTATTTCCTCATTTTACTTTTTTTCTCAAAAATGTTTGTCAAAAGCAGCAATTCAGAGGCTCTAACAATACAGCTGAATTTCTCCTATATTTTTCTCCTCCTTTGTCTGTCCTCTTGACCTTTCTTTCCTTTTGCGATTTTTTTTTTTTCTTCCTCATTTTGTTGTCAAGCTGCAGGAAGTGTTAGCATGGTCCGCTTCAGATTAGGCAGAGTGTTCGGTCAGTTAGACTCTCCCTGCAGCAGATAACGAAGAACTAGGATAATGTAATTATAAAGGAAACCCTCTGAAGTGATGCTTAGGTCTACAGAGCTGCTCAGTAGTTTACGTTTCCCAAACCTGAATTAGCTCGCACAGAACACTGAAAATAATAACATGACTTGCAAGGATTTCATCTCCTTTCAGCAGAAGAAGAATTGTCCCAGCCAAAACATCAAATTCAATAAATGTGCTGTTGAATCAGCATTTCTTATGCTATCTAACACATAACTGGGTGAGTCCTGGCATAGCCTTCCAGTACCTGAGCCACCTGAAGGAGCCTTAAACTTTCTCTTGAGGGACTAACCTAAGCTGATGGAGGCAGAAGCCCCTTTAGCATCCCTACCGGCCCTGTGGCTAGACCCTAGTCTCAGGAGGGAAGGCAGTTCATTCTCCACCTGCTTGTCTGATCCTTTCCCAGCATACACCCGTGGTCACTTGCTTGGTCTTTTTTAACAAATCTAAGTTGTTGCAGTGTGTTTTCTTTCGTAGCCACCTGTACTCCTACATCTGTTTTACTTTTATTGCTCCTGCGATGCTGATACCCAGAAATCTTATAGCTCTTCAGGTTACTGCATATTTTTCGTCTTTTGGCATGAGGTGCTGTTTACATGGTGTTTCTGTTCATCACGGTGTTGGAGAACCAGGCCCTTTAAACAGGTTTTACAAAGCCCTCACTCTGACATTTTCATATGAGTGACCACAGGTTCTGACAAATGATCCAATATGGCTAAACAATAGTAGGCTCTGACTTTTTAATGTTTCTTTGCTCCCAGTCATCAGCTTTGGTTTAGGAAATACTTTTCCTCCCTTAGTTTCTGAGAACTTTACTCCTGTGAAAGAGATAATGGTAACATTTATTGTCTGGAGGTCTAAAGTTTATTCTAACAAGATAACAAAGATGGTGATAGGCTACTACTGATAAGATTTTATCTCTAGCCATTGGAAAAAAAGCAAACAGCATTTCCAGGTAAAAGGAGCTAGACAGAGCCAGAGCTATAAAATTTCTGCCATTTCCATAAAGTCCAATTGCTGTGGAGCACTCGTGGTGCTCAGCAGCAGCCTCTGCAAAGATGCTGGTCACTTCTTTCCCTCTTGGCCATCCAGAAGCCTCTTGGAAAGGGATACAACTGGATAGAGGTTCCTGAAGTAGGAGTCTGTGACATGAATGATCTAATGAGGAAACTGAGAGGGATCCTGGAGCTTCCTCTCCGAGATCAGGAAGATCAGACCCCAAATTTTCAGTTGTGTGTTCTCGCCCTGCCCTGTGCGGACAAAATAGTCGTATTTGTCTTGTTTCAACCTTCCCAGAAGAAGCCCAAATTCTGTTATTGCTGTTCAAGCTCAGACTGCCATTGGAGCAATATGGCAATATCTTTTATTTAATCGCTGGCCTTGCATAAAATCGGACAGCTCACACGTTGTGGTCTGTGCAGCTCGCACAGTTATCCCGTCTTGCTACTTGCAACACGCACTATTTCAGTACCACGGCAAACTAGTATTAGGTTCTCTACTTTCGGTCATTTCTGTGAGGTCTTTAATGCTATATACTAGCAGAAAATTGAGTTAGAATCCAAGAAGAGATTTAATAGTATTTTTCTTGCAACTCCTGAGTCTGGTGACTATCACTAGGTGCTTATTTTGAGTTACAAATATTGCACCTTGACACAGTGTGATTAAATTTTTTAATAGGGGAGCTAAGTCCCAGCTCTGAGGTGGTACTGTCCAATCAATTACAGCTATTAAACACCTGGGAGTTTGGGATAAACATGGGAAAATCACTCAAAACTTGTTTGGGCAAAATTTCTGAACACAAAGAGAGGATGCGTGCATGGAAATCTGGGTATATGAATCCTAGCTCCTTCTATTTTTATGCTCTTCCACTTAGAAAAGACAAGCAGTTGGAATGAGTTGGAATCACCCAACAGGTCTAGCTCATAGGCAAGCTACTAGATCACACTGCTCCTATTTTTTGTAGGGTTGGATATCTTTCTCACCAAGGAGACGAAATCTAAGAAATGGAAGCAGGGTTTGGCGGGGGGAAGCCTTGCTGGAGGAAGACACCAGCAGAATGCCCTGCACCTGCCAGAGCAGCGTCAGGCTGAGAGCAGGGCCTGGAGCAGCAGCGATGGGCAGTGAGGGGCCTCGAGCTACTTCACTGCCTTGCAGGACCAGAGGCTTTAAGATGTTTGCATAAATGATAAGTATTTGCAGAAGGAAACTTCTAAGAGTAGCAGGAAGCTGAAGAAGATGAGGGGCTAAAAAAAAAAAAGAAAGAAAAATCCAAAAGGAGGTGTTAGCTGACTCTTACGCGGTGTAGTATGGTTGTAGTACGGTTGGAGCCCCAGAAAGGGAAGCCTGAAGCTCTGTGAGGGCCAAACCTTGCTAAAATTCCAGCTTTAAAGCAGGTTTGGAGGAAGCAGCAGCTCTGGCATCCACGAGTGTAAACATAAGTAGATGGAGGTGGACAGGGGATAGCACCAGGACTCAGCAAGTTTGCATCTAGTCAGGAGAGGGCAGCAATAGCCCTGCACTGGGGCTGGGCTGGGAGGCTGCTTCCTCTCCAGCTGCCAAGAAGGTGGATTTGATGAAGCTAACTCTTCCGATCGCTAGAAAAAAGCAGAGGAGTAACACTGCTGAGCCAAGGTGGGCCTGAGCGCCGAGTGTGGGGATGCTCGGATTTGATGGGTTTGTCTAGATTGTCAGGGAAGCGGAGACTAAGCTTAAAATCTGAACTGAACTGGTCACTGCAAGTATTATGTTTTTTTGATGTATGATTTCCTTCAGAAAGCCTCTCTCTCTCTCTCTTTCTCTCTCTCTTTTTTTTTTCCCAAACAGGTGAGGACACTCTGACACTGAAAAGGAGAGTGAGTTATTCCACAGCAGGAGGCAAGAGTGAATCAGTCAATTTTTTTTCTTTTGAGAGGAGGGCACAGAGGGAGATGAGGCAGGAAGTACTAAAATGTTCAATTAACCAAGTGAACTAGCAATCTCAACTTTGGGGAAAGCTTCACATGATAAATTACCATGTAATTAAATGGCAGCATGATGTTATGGTGTTACATTAAATTCCATTTAATTTGCTGTAAGCCTTCATGCTGAAAATGCAGATGAAAACTGGCTCTATCGATCTCTCTCGCTTTAGCTTATTGAACAGCTCTTCAGCGGACAAGCAGGAGCTTTCCTCAGGTTAGTTATATGAGCTTCATCTCAACTTACACACTGTGAGATGATGATTTATTTGTAGAAATGGCTTCGCTGAGGCAACTTCACGCTTGCCAGCTCTCTCCTGGGACATATTTGGGATGTCATCTAGCAAGTGTAGAGTGTGGATAGCTCGCTATGCGATGCCATGTATTGTTGTTTTCTTTCAGTGTTGTCAAAATCCATGTTGATGACTAACATTTTTTCCCAGTGCTGAAGTGAGTCACTTTCTGAAGTGGTTAAATAACAAAGACTATCACAAATCTTCGGTGAAATTGCTACTGCAGGCTTAAATGGCATCATTTTGCCTTTGTGTATGAGTCTTCCATCACCTACAGGAACCTTTTAGGATGAAATCTTACAATCACAGCAGGAGTAACTGTTCACTTAAACACACTTTGCATAAGCAAAGACAAGCAATGGGTTTGTGCGAATGAAATTAAATTCTTTACTGTTGGTGAATGAAGTATTACTATTTGATACTCTATAGGTAACTATAGGGAACTTCCCTGGGTTGCAACTAGTCGCAAATTCAATTAAGTTTGTCCTCCTCCTCTGGTTCTCCCAAATTCAGTACTTTCTGTGATGGTGAAGGGAGCATAACCTGGCAAAAGGAAGGAGCGAGGCAGGACGGGACTGATCTGAGCAGATCGCTGAGACCACGTCAGCCCCTACTTGCTGAAGTTAATTCGCAATTTTCATGAGCGCCATGATCAAATAAATTTACAAAAACATAATCCAGATTGCTGGGGCAGAGAGACACTGAACACAAGGCTGCTAACATCCTGTGTACTGTTGGCCCAAAGCCACTGCCAGCTGCAACATTTTGAGGTTGGAGAGATGAAATAGCCGCTCTTGAATGTGCACAAATATTTAAACAACCCAAGCAATATAAAGTCAAAGATATAACGACTGAAATAAAACTACATTTTGGCAGTAAATCTTGTTGAAAGAGCAACAGCCTAGTAAACCCTATCTACCTCTTGGCAGAGCCTTAGACCTACTGCTGGCCCCTGTCGATACATTGATGTGTAGATTGACATGCTGTAGATCGCAACGCTGACAGTTTGGGGGCTAGGTTTTCCTTCCACCCATCTGTCACTAACAGTGCACATCTTACGTGACTGTTTTACTTTGTCTGAGACCTGCCAAATAAAAAAAAAAATGTGTTTTATTTACATAAGTAATAACTACTAATATTTTGCATTTACAGCAAAATTGCCGTGCATTTACACGGCACCTTCTCTTGGAAACTCGTAGCACTTCATAAATATGAAGTTCCTCATAAATACAAGGAAAAGGGCTTCTTAACACTTCTGAGAGGTGGGGTATTATTTTCGCTATCCAAAAAATACAGAAGCTGCAGCACAAAGAGTGTTAGACGGAGTGTTACAGCTGAAAGGGGAAGGCAGAGAGCCCTGAGGAGACTCCAGCCCCCGACTGCTTTTGCTGCAGAAACACCCAGCAGCAAATGAGAAACCTGCACGTACAATGAGGACGGGTAGCCACACAGAACAGAATGGAGTCAGTAGCATTACCTAGGAAATACCATGCACTTTCCTGTTCAAAGAGCTTTTGTGAAGAGGTGCTCATTTGAAGTGCTCCTTGGGAGGGAGCTTGGAGACGGATTCAGCCTGCCGCAGACTGGGAAAAGTGCTAACTTGCCTAGGGAAATTGCTGTGTTATTAGCAGCCGTGGGAATCACCAGCTCTGTCTGTAACTGAGCCCAAGGGTGCCGATAATTGGAGACCTCGTCCTCCCGCTGGCTCCACGCTCCTCAGGGGCCCCGAGGCTGTCAGTCCAGGACCCTGACTGTCCCACGCTGGAAGGCGTCCTTGGGGGCTCCCCTCCTCCTCCTCCTTTTCCTTTTCCTCCTCCACACAGCCAGGGCTCTGCACGGCCTCCGCGCCTTGTGCTGGAATCCGCTGCGCCACCTCCTAATGCTCCTTCCAGGGACTCACGAACCTCCTGCATTTTTAATACAGGATTCATGTTCTGGTAGCCTGGGCACAGGCTTCCATCCAATACTTCTCAAAGTGCTCCCTCTTCTCCATCACTTATCGTCCAATGTGTGTAAACGAGAATGTGTCACTTTGGTTGTGTACAGAGGTAAAGAACAAAATAAACATGGGTACAATACACAGCTTTTCCTCTTGAAGGAATATTGAGGCTGTTTACTGCTGTACTGCGGTTTTCTGCAAACTGTATTGTGAAATGTCCTGCTGCCACCATCAGGACATCAAAATATCAAATACCTTTCTGCAGAGAGCACTGCATTTAAGCCAAATAAATAAGTGCACCTGATAAAGAGCAACTGGGATATAAATCCCGTGAATGTGCACAAAAATATGCATATGATGACATTCTGTCTCCCCAGAGAGCACCCACAAGGAATATTTCACCATATTTGTATATTATATTATAAATATCTATAAAAGGATTTTGTGGGTACAGATTTCAAAATTGAATATTCAAATAGACTGCATTGCTGCGCCCTGTTATTTCCTTAAGTATCAAATACGTGCACCATAGATGTCAGTTAAGCAAGGCACAGAAGGAGAGGGAGGCACAGAGCAGTGTGGACCAGGTGTCAAAAGACGAGGAAAAGCCACCCGGAAAGGGCGAAAGGAAATGGAGAGCCCTCCATACACAAGCACGCTTTGGCTCATGAATTTAACATGTGTGTAATGTTTCTTACGAGAAGTCATGCGAGCCATTTAAACTAGCCCCTAGGCAAGTCTAATCCGAACAAGCTGCCCTGAGACGAGCTACAAATTACAGGGTTTAACAAAAAGGATAGGCCAGAATCTGCAGAGCAGAAGATAACACTAGTATAATATCAGAACATGAAATGAAGTCTTCGTAAGAAGATCTTACCAATACATTATATAGATGTAACAGAGAGCGCAATAAATAAATAAATAAATAAATAAAACAGACATTATATTAAAATTCTGCACAGTTTGGCTGTATGTTACAAAAGATACCCTGTGCCTTCGTATCCATAAAGAGTGCCACGGTTCTTCTAAATATTTGTACTTCCCCCTTTACTGGATATATTGGTGTCTTGAATTATATCCCTACCATTAGGTGTCACCAGTTCACAGCAGTAGATTTCTGAAGAGATTGGTCTAATACTTCAAACACAGTATTTCATTTTTAAAGGTTTCCCAGTTACTCCTACAAAAGCATATTCACGGATAACAAGATAAGCCTGTAATTTCCTACACTGGACTGTAGGAATGGAATTGGATGAAATGGGGCAGATCAAGTTCCCAGCTTTGCAAAAGCTTTCTCCATTTTTGGAATGATTTGAGTTTGGTCACTTACTGTTTAGGTTTAATACTGTGATACTTTTGGGTACATTCAGACTCCAGAGTGCCAAACAAGGCTTTTGCATGGCCTTCGGGATGCCCTACTCTTTTTCTTATCCTCCACTCATGACTGCACTGAGCCTTGCTGCTCTCCCCATCCTGTGCATGGTGCAGTTTGGCTTCACATCGTTTATAATTGTCTTGGGACCCAAAGTGAAGGTGGAGTAGTCTCCTTCTACCTTGGCAGTCTCCTTCCTTCCTTCCTTCCTTCCTTCCTTCCTTCCTTCCTTCCTTCCTTCCTTCCTTCCTTCCTTCCTTCCTTTCTT
>JAWLRI010000505.1:1456438-1496163 GCA_034781795.1 Crypturellus tataupa
GAGCTGGGCCTGTTCAGCCTGGAGAAGAGAAGGCTGAGAGGGGATCTAATTAGTGTGTATAAGTACCTCAAAGGAGGGAGGGAGGAGGATGAGGCTGTCCTCTTTTCAGTGGTGCCCAGTGATAGAACAAGAGGAAATGGCCACAAACTAAAGCACCAAAAGTTCCACAGGAACTTAAGGAAAAATTTCGTAACAGTGGGAGAGACAGAGCCCTGGAACAGGCTGTCCAGAGAGGTTGTGGAGTCTCCTTCTCTGGAGATCTTCAAAACCTGCAGTCCTGTGCCATGTGCTCTAGGTGACCCTGCATGTGCAGGGGGTTAGGACTAGATGATCTCTAAAGATCCCTTCCAACTTTATGATTATATGAAGTAACTTTCTAAACAGAGTTGAGTTGGTGTGGAACATCTCACAATTATTTTGGGGCTTCTCATCAGTAATATTCTTCCTTCTGCTTCAGTTACCTCAATTTTACCTTGTTCAGAATTGCTTCACTAGAGAGTTTGGAATTTCAGGCCCTCTTTTCCTTTCTTTTATACACAGACTGATCCTGCACTCCTGTAGGAGTGCAGATTGCCACTATGATTAGATGGAAAGATATTTTCAAATAATAAAAAGTCATATTGTCTAGAGGCTGACATCTCTAAATACTGGAGCTTGGGCTTTGCCAGCTTGATGAAAGAGGTAGCTTATGTTTAGCTCATTCTTCAAATTGTATGAAGTAAAAGGTTGTTGCCAAATTACAGTATGGTCTTCTGATTGTTGGCTTTCCGGGATGTAACTCTGGGACATGTCGTGCTCCAGACAAAAGTGGTGATTGTATACGGAGGCTTCTTTTTTCTGAAAGTAATTTTGTATGAAGTTATCTTTTAACTATTCAGTTTTCAAAAGTGGTTACGACTAGAAACTTGTGTTTTCTTCCTAATATTTTTTTTTCCTTCTCTGCATTAGTACAGTTTAGAAGAATATGTGATGTGCCAGAAAGTGGAATGTCACACATTAGCTGTTATTTTTGTTAGATAGAAGCAGTAATGCCTTGCAGAGTGCCCTGCCTGTCTCTTCTGGGAGTCTCTTTTGCTCTGATGTGAGCCTGAAAGAATGAAGTACTTGAACAAACAGGGAATTGTTTCATTTGTTTGACTTTCATTGCTAGATTTCCTTGTAAGAAAAAAAGCTACAAATAGGGAGTTATGAGTCCTAAGAATAAATTCCTAAGAATTTGCTATCTTCAGTTCATGCTGGTCTCCCATGTAAATCTTAATAAAGTAATGATAGGAAAGCTTAAGAGTCACAACTGTACGTTTTAAATGTTCAATGAGAGTATGTGCCTTATGGTGATATAAATTAATGTGTACTTTGGAATGCTGGTTATAAACTTGATATGTGTATCTGGTTGATTTACCTAACACCCAGCTGCTCCGATTAACTGAAGTTTGTTCTGATTGTGTTGTTAATCCCAGAGAGTTGCTGGTGACAAGGAATATATATCTGCATTGCTCTTGGTGCTGGTGATGGTTTCATTCTGTTTTTAAAAAATAAATGTGTGTTTGTGTCATCTTTCGTGTGTAGGATCTCGTGTTGGTGCCTATCATGCATATAGCTATGAGCGTTTTTTGAGTCATCAGTAAAATTGGGGCATTTTGCATTTTTTTCTTATTAACCCTAATTGTTTTTAGGGTTTTCTATTTACTTCTATTTCTAGTAATTTATATTCTGCTGAAGGATCACCTTCATAGAACCTAACATCAGTTCCAAATTCTAAGTATTTTGACTTGCAGAATGCTCAGTTCTATTGTTATTGGCAAGTACACCTTTTACAGGCTTCATACACTGTCTGTTTTTTCTACTTATCGCTGTGAGAGATTTTCTATACTTACATGTTTTAGTTGTGGGAATGTATGAGCTTAGCTGGTCCTCATAGTTTAAAGAAATCCAAATTCTTGGGCTGTTGGAGAAGGTTTAGAAAATATAGGGTCAGCAAAAATAATTAAAAAGGAAGTGTTTTGAGACATTAAAATTGAAATAAAATATCTAATTGTTACTATGCTTGTATCCTAACTGAAAGGGAAACTGCTACTATTTCTTCCTTTCAATGCTTTTGAAATAGTGCTGCAAAATTTAGTATTCCTGTTTTTCAGAAATGTAAAGGATTTTTGAGCAGTAATCAGGAGTCCTGTCAGAACTATCTTACCATATTCTTTGTTGCACAGAGGACAAGAAGCAATCGTTGAAATCTCTTTTGAAAGCTCCCCGACATCTTCAGCTCTGCAATGGTTTACTCCAGAGCAAACTTCTGGAAAGAAACATCCATTCCTCTTCAGCCAATGTCAGGTTGAGATGACTATTGTTTTTAAAGGTGGTGTTACATACCACTGGGGGTTTCCCCCAGGTTTTGAAGAGTAGGAAAGGAAACTTTTTAACTTGTTCAGCACAGAACATAATGTTACTGCCAAGTCCTGCAATGGGTTTTAGTATATCTGTGCATGCGTCATAAAAATACTTAGTAAATCAGGATATTGTTATTTTATTATATATTTGCAACTTAATAATTGCAGATCTACTGTATCCTTTCCAGTATTTCTTTTGAAGAACATCTAGTCCTTTCCAGTCAATACATGTGTCTATTAATTTGTTTTATCTACTATTATTTCTTTTAGCAAATCCTTAATTATAAAAATCACTAGAAAATATGTGTGGTAGAAGATACTGGTGTGTGGCTAATTAATTCTCTGTAGGGATTGTGCAGATTTCCAATGTAATATATTAGTTTGATATAATTCTAGATGTATAAGAAAGATTTTTTTTTTTTTTTTTTTACATATTATCACAGATTTTCTTTTTCTATAGGCTACCCACTGCAGAGCCATCCTTCCCTGCCAAGATACCCCTGCTGTGAAACTAACCTACTATGCAGAGGTAATGAACCTGAGTTGTATGAATCTAAACAAAGACTACCATGACAATGGGCGATTTTTTTTTTGGACTTTCCTGAATGTTGTCTAAAGTGAAAACACAATGTTGAATTTTAGTTTTCTGTAATAGCTGAAAGCTGAAAACAGTTTCTGTGGCACTTCTCTAGCTTCACTATTTTTTTTTTAAATGCTTAATATTTTTCTCCATTCACCTGTATCTTTATTTCCAAAAGAAAAAAAAAAAAAGCAGTGCCAGAATTGGAAAAGAAATATGTACCTAAACTAAGAAAATCTGACTGTAAAACAGCAAAAGGGGCTATAGAGTAAAAATAATTTAAATTATTTTCCTTTGAGAATTTAAAAATATTTTCCCCTATATGCTCTGGTAAATAGTTGTGCTATCATTGCAGTATCAGTGTAAGTAGTCTAATTGTTTAGGGAAACAAAATGTCAGATGTATATTGTGATGATCAATAATATAAAGTATGTGAAACTTTGACTGTTTCTCAGTGAGAGTCTGTTGGCTTAATCAAATATGGTCAGCCTTCAATGCAAAATTTTCTCAACACCTCATGTTCTGCTTGAGAGGGAAAATTTAATGCCAAAAAACCAAATCTGGACTACTTTTTTTGCCAAAACTCCCTTATAGTGTATTATATAACAAAGATGATTGGCTCTGTTGAGAAAAATGACTTCACTGTTGTCCATGGTGCCTGAATTCCTAATGGCTGGATAACCTTCTTCCAGGTATCTGTTCCTAAAGAGTTGGTGGCTCTCATGAGTGCTCACCGTGTGGGAGACACACCTGACCCTGAGGACAGCAGTCGCAAGATATACCATTTCAGTCAAAATGTGAGTGCTGTAGACTATGGCAGAGAGGCCTATGGGGTTGTTACTCCCAGGCAGTTGACATGCAGCTCATTTTTGGTTCTTATTATCACCAATAAATCTTGGGACTACCAATGGGTCTTTGCTGCTATAAAAAGGTATTACAGATATTCCAACTCTCCAAATCTGAAAAGTCAGCTGATGCTGGTCATTTGTCATTCCAAGGAAAGCCTGTGGAGTTTGAAAATGCTTAGTATGCTCAGAGCTAGCCCTATTAATCCCTTCTGTTCTTATGGATACTTGGGAACCGAAGAGTCAGCTTTAATAACATGGCAGCGAGCTTTGAAAGTCAGATCTTTCAAATTTTAAGCTTACCAGGAACTTGTCAGTGGAGCTGAGTGGTGGAATCAGCTTGAAGTTGACGGTATATATTCTGATAAAGAATCAGAAGAAACTTTTAAAAAGGTGAAAATTTCAATTTTTATGAGTGCCTTCAGCTACTTAAGTGTTACCATTCTTAGGACAAAGTTGCCATTCTTAGGATGAAGTTCCATGAAATGGTGCAACTAGTTTAATGATTTTCCCACTCCTAACATGGGAGTCTCACTTTTATCTCCTGCCTTTATTGCTCTCACTGCTTTCTGCGGCCTGATCTCATGTTTAAGATCTCTTGGTGACCCTACTTCATTTTACCAAACTGTCAAGAAAATTACATAAGCAAAAAAGAGGGGAAAAAAAAGAGTAGGGGGAGGTTGTAAACTGGATTGTTGAGTGCAAGGCAGGATGGAATTGTGTGGCTGCGCGAGAATGGAACCTCCTCTGAGTTGTAGCAGCTGTTAGGATGACTTGGCTGTTATGTGAAACTTGAGAGGATACAGAGAAATCCCTGTCACTTTATATCTGTGAGCAATTCAGTATGCTGTATTTTACCTGCTCTGTTGAGCCAGAAACATTTGCTGCTTTTAGTTTAGTGGATAAGGCTTGTGAGGAGGGTTGTTATCAAGTGGACCTGTATGGAATAAAACAAAAATCGGTCTAATTGAAATTATACTACCTGTGATCAATGTAATATAAAACACCATTAGATCTCTAAAATCTATTTTTGCTCCTGCATGGCTAGGCAGGTAAGAAGTGTAGTGGAGAGCAGCTTCTCTGAGATGAATTTATAACCTGAGAACCACTGAGATTTGAAGAATTCAGAATTATGTATCAGTGAATCAGGCATCAAAATGTAGGAATTTATTAATCCTGTTTTCTAACCTGTAGGTAACCTAAATCAGTGGATTTAAGTCCTTTCAAGAGTATATTTTACAGTTTAACATGTAAACTAAAATGCTCATGATGATAAATAATATCAAAATAGTTTCATGATAATAATTGGTGGATTAAAATTTTATCAAAACCTTTGTCAAATTAAAGTGGTATTTTAGCAGGTCTATGCATCTCCTGCATCCTCCTTCTGTAAATACTAATGGATCTGGAATTAGTATGGAAAACTAACTTTTTAATTTTTTTTTAACATTAGCCAAACTGGCTGCATTTTTATGTACTCTTACATTGTAGAATTTTTATTTTCAGACAGACATGCTACGGTTTTGTGGCTTTTGCGTGTAAGGTCCGTGAAATAAGTGCCTCTCACAAATAAAGGAAAATCATGCTGGGGAATAACAGCAGTGCCTTTATTCTAATGCTAGGCAGGACATTATGGAGGAAGTGCACATACTTCTTTATTTACATATTCTTTTTTTTCTTGACTTTTTATTGGTGCTGATACCTTGCATTACAAATACATTTTTTGATGTTCTCCTTTAGGTTCCAATACCTTGCTATTTGATTGCTTTAGTAGTTGGAGCTTTGGAAAGCAGGTGAGTAAAAGTATAAATGCTAATAATTATAAAAACTGTTCAAAAAATTCTCTTACTTGATCTTGTGTTTCATCTTTTTAACGGTCTTGTAGTTTCATTCAACATTATCTGTAAGTGGTTAACTTTCATTTCATCCTGGAACTGAATTTCATTTTGTTCTGTAGTGCTTCACCTTGTTTAATTTATGTTTTTAGACTCTTTATTTATATCAAAATGTATACATGTTGATATGCTTTTACATCATTTTTTGATTGTAATATACTTTTACTGTAAGAAAAAGCTATGTTATGAAAGTTTGGAGTAGTTTGGAACCACTGAGAGGTTTTTTTTGTTTGTTTGTTTTTTATCTTAGATACTTTTTTTTTTTCTCATGCAGTAATAGGTGAGCTTTCTCACATATGAAAGGCAGATATTGGCAGTTTCAGTCTCATTGCTCCTCTGTCATTCTAGTCCAAAATAATGTTTCATATTAGTGCTTTACAATATGTTTAAGTTTGTGGATGTGTTTCTTATTTAATCTATTCACTGAAGAGTGAATGTATATGTTTTGTTTTCTGAAGTTCTCTAATGAGTTTCTTCAACAACACAGGTCACTCCTAAGCACCTGAAACACCTTACACTCCCTGTGTTAGTTCCCCATGGAACCACTCCCAGTTCATTGTGTCTAATTGGAGCTTTTGCTTTCAACAGAGAGATTGGCCCACGGACTTTGGTATGGGCTGAAAAGGAGCTAGTGGATAAATCAGCTTATGAATTTGCTGAGGTGCGTAATTAACAACAACAAAAAATCTGTATTCAAATTGCTTCATGTAGTACTGGAAAAGGAACATATTATAATTCAGTCTTTTGTTCATTTTTTTTTTCTGCACCCCTCCTTCCTTCCTTCACTTCCCATCCCCAAGAAGATGCCATTCACAAGTAAAAAGCTACTGTTGAATATGATGAATAAGGGTTGATGCAGAGTCCTGTGCTCACTTTGTATGTGGAAGCACTCAGGCTGAGAGAGAATGAAATGCTGGTCAATAGCTTAAAACTGGTTTAGAGCTTGTAGTTAGATGTCTTGTTAGAAACTGATGTGAATTCTTGTTTCAGACTGAAGCTATGCTGCAAACAGCAGAAGATTTAGCAGGACCTTATATATGGGGCCAGTATGATCTGCTAGTCTTACCACCTTCTTTTCCTTATGGTGGTATGGAGAATCCTTGCCTTACTTTTGTAACTCCAACACTCTTAGTAAGTATCACCCTTCCAGAAGACACCTTTGTTTGGAGCTTCTTGCAGTGTTTGAATATTAATCCATAGACTGGTTTAATATTCCCACCAGAAAAAAAATGTGAATGGTTTTGCCTTCTTTAGAATCATACATGAGATATTATGCTGGTATATTTTGAGTTTTATTGGTAATTCAAATAATTACCTTTTTTTTTTCTCTCTTTTTTCCTATAGGCAGGTGATCGATCTCTGTCAAGTGTAAGTGCAAAATATGTTCATATCTTCAAATAGAACTTGAAATTGCACCTTAGCTTATTTTGTTGTGAATATGTGCAAGTGTGGTCTTTTGTTCACTGGGTGAATTAAAACCTAAGACATTGACTCAGGAAGTCTTACGAATTGAATTTTAGTTCTAAATAAATCTTAGGAAAACTGGGCCTGTATTTTGCATATTTTACACCCATGTGCAAATGACACACTTGCCTATACTCATAGGGGACTAACTACAGTCAGCTACTCAGTATCTTTCTTTATCACCTGTTAAATGTAAGTTCAAAACAAACTAAATTGATCTAAATTGTTTGGAGGAAAGTTGTCCATCTGCTTAGTCCCTAGAACCTGCATCATGTATAGTTATCTCTAGCTTTGTTTGCAAAGTTGTGTATTCTTGTTACTGTTTTATCTCGTTAGCGTCTTTACTGAACTGATCCACTGCTACAAAAGTGAGTGTCATTATATTATATATAAAAAAACCTGAAGTACTTGACACAGATGCTTGGACATGGCCATCATGTGCCATTATTCTCTAGGGGTGATTTCCTTCTTGTCTTCGTAGAACTTCACGGCAGTGCAGCAGTTGCTCAAGTGGGCAAGTAATAATAGTCTGTCACTTCACATGTGTCCAGTATTCTGTAACTGTGACTTCAGAGAGAAGAGCATATGTGCCATATGTTGCTAGATGCTGCTAGTGAGTTTGGCTCTGTGGCTTGCAGGCCACAAATTCAAAATCATTTCGGAAAAAGATGCAGTTAGACTAGTCATCCTCCTAATAAAATTCCTATGTATAAGTTTACAGAGCTGTGCATATTAGTTGGCTTTGAGAATGTAAAGCAGTAAACATCCCATTATGGTTTTTCATTTCTGTTAGAATTTGGTAGTTCTTTTTCCAGAGGAGTCTAAGATGTAGATCTGTTGTTGTTTTCTATGTTTTAGGTTATTGCTCATGAAATCTCTCACAGCTGGACAGGAAACTTAGTAACAAACAAAACATGGGAGCATTTTTGGTAGGTAGAATGTTGAATGCCATATAAAGTATATTTTAAAATCAATATGTAAAGAAATCAAGGGAATTAATTTTACCATCTTATCTGACTTTATCAATATATTTCTAGGCTAAATGAGGGACTCACTGTATACTTGGAACGCAGGATTGGTGGTCGGCTGTTTGGTGAGCAGTTAAGGCAATTTCAAGCACTAGGAGGCTGGAGAGAACTGCAGAATACGGTAACTATCATGAAACTTAGGAGAACTTCATGTGTAAACATAAGCCTAAATAAAATAAAGGTGCTACATTTAATGTTTTGCACAAGTAAGATGCATCTTATGCATCTCGCAACTTTCTTGGTATTTTGGGGGGATGAGTAGCTCTGGTTTTCAAAGCATTTGTTGTCTTCCCAAGGTAAATAGCATGGTATGCTCAGTCAGAGGATAGATAAAGCTTTTTGAACTATTTTAATTTGCTCTGTAAAGATGGACATCTTTCCAGACTCCTTTGGTTCGTCCAGAATATAACTAAACTACAGAATTAACTGATAGTGTAGTGGGAAGTAGCTGTGAAATCACCAAACTATTTGCAGCATGACTGTTTCCTCAGCTGTCAGAATTTGCACTACCTAAT
Organism: Crypturellus tataupa; assembly: GCA_034781795.1. NCBI lineage: Eukaryota > Metazoa > Chordata > Aves > Tinamiformes > Tinamidae > Crypturellus > Crypturellus tataupa. Next base: position 1,465,150 of record JAWLRI010000505.1, read on the forward strand.
GCAAGTACCTGATTTATTTTTTCCTATTGCATTATAATTGAGTAAATTTCTAATCATCTCTTCCTTTCTAAGAAGATGCCTCTCCAGAGGCTGGAGAGTATAATTAAGTTTAGATTTCAGACTTTTGATGTGTGATAAGCATAGCCTCCTCTCATTCTGCTTGATGGCTCACTTATCTGTTCTACTATGAACGCTTCCTTGTTGTACGTGATTTAAACAGGCGGTATAAAGCATAAACTATTTAATTTATAAAGCTACTATATATATGTATCTCATTAGGCACTTCTGATCAAGACAGCTGTTATAGTAATTAACTACTTTGGAGTGACAGAGGCGTGGGGTAATTGATCCTAACATCTTTGTTTGGTAGGGTGTCAAACACTGATACAACAAAATGAGGAAACAATTTAGTAAGAACTGTGAACTCAGAGCTTCAGGAAGAAGAATGAGATGATGTTCTAAAACGAGACCATCTCAGTCTAGGATGTATGATACCTTTATAGATCTGATTAGCAGTGATTTACAGAATATTTGCCTTTCTGGATGAAATTTTCTTACGTATTTGTCACAGATGAATACACTTGGAGAAACAAATCCTATAACTAGCCTAGTCCCTAATCTAAACGAAGTAGATCTGGATGCTGCCTATTCATCTGTTCCATATGAGAAAGGCTTCGCTTTGCTTTTTTACCTTGAACAACTTCTTGGAGGACCAGGTAAGTGTTAGCCAGAGTTTACTTTTTATTGATTTATAATTTAATTTCAAACATTGAAGCAGTTGTTTGTTTTTACTGTCAGATGTCTTCATTGGCTTCCTGAAGACTTACATTCAGCGGTTTGCTTATAAGAGCATAACAACTGAGGACTGGAGAAAGTGTTTGTACTCCTACTTCAAGGATAAGGTTGGATGATATTTAAAACTGACTGACTGAAACTTTTTATGCGGAACTGTGACATAGGTCAGGAATTATGTTTTGCAAGGACCTGTCCTGTTATTTTTCTGCTCTTTATTAACGCAGGGTAGTCTGGAATCATAGTGTGATGGATTTTCATTATATTGTGCATTTTCCAAAGATTAAGACTAGATTTTAATAGGATTCTTCTGCTTCATTGGAGGGATTTTTTTGTTGTTGTTGTTTTGTTTTTAAACAAAGATTGAAACTAATTTTCCTAGGGTATATTTTTCTATAAAATTCCATTTTTAATTGAATACGAATTCATATTGCTTGCAGGTAGATGTTCTTGATAAAGTTGATTGGAACTCCTGGCTACATGCTCCAGGAATGCCCCCTGTGAAACCTACGTAAGTGTGCTGACCACTGGCCTCTTTCAGAGTTTGTCTTTTCCTGCTTCAGATTCTACCTCATTCTTCAAACAGTCACATAACAGTTGGTAAACAGAATGAAAGTTTTCCCACAGACTTTTCATCAGGAAATGTCCTGGTGCTTTGTAGAAATTCATGTATATGGGAGGAAAGGGAATTTTCCTTAGCATTTCTTTTTGTTTTCCATTGAAAATTCCTTTTGCTTTGAAAGTCACTATCGAAGATTTTTATTTTTTTCCCCACCAAACAAGAACTACAGGAATATTTTATTTTTGACTACAAACTGTAATACATTTATAATTAGACATTTTGTATGCTCAGAAATATCCATCATCTTAGGACAGAAGTATATGGCATCGAGGGGCAGTGTCACCTGTGTACAAAGCACTTGTGATTACTGTGAGAAGTGAACACACAGCTATTCCATGCTATTAAGTGGAATAGCATGAAATATACTCCTGTATAAACTCCTTGAATATACTCCTCTAGTAAATTGTGTTGCTGTATCAAGTTGGAGGGATGAGCCATTTGAAAAGAATTTCTAAACATCCTTGTGGAAATGTTGTAGGAGCCATTTGTGTTTCCAAAGTGTGACTCTGTTTCTCCTCTTGACAGATACGATATGACACTAGCAAATGCTTGTGTTGCCTTGAGCCAAAGATGGATCAAAGTGAGTGCTTAAAGAATTCATCTGAGCTTTCTGTGTCTTGCAAAACTAGTTTTCTTTGTACAAAGTGAACCATTCCCTTCTGAAGCCTAACATTTGATGAGAGGGAATTTATTTTACTGTGATGGTTTTGCTGCCAGGGATTTTGTATTTCATAAAGTAGCTTTTCATCACAGAGTCTGTGGATTTGCTTCTGTATATGTCATGGATTTCATATTTTAACAAGCCATACAGCCAGCCTTGTGTCATGCGTATGAAACTGGACTGAGATTATTCTTTTTGAATGGCTAATGCTGCAGCTTTCATGTTGTGATTAAAAACAAATGACAAGGTATCTCTACATTACTGATTACATTGTATTAGTAGTACTTGCCACATATTGTGTATTTCTCATCAAAACCTAAAATACATACAAAAACCTAAATATATATGCATCACAGTAAATAACTAATACCATGCAATTTCAACCAGAAAACTCATAAAATTAATAGAGAATTCCGCACCTGTTTCCTTACTTAGTTTGAGGGCTTCTTACTATCCAGAATGTTTATCCTTAACTTTCTTCTCTTCGATGTTGCTTTTTGTAGCAAAAGTGGTTTTTGTTTCTTTGTTTTTCACTAAAAGCTAGCAAAGATCAGTGGAGAGAAAGCAAATGAAAATTAAAGTGGAGAATATTAAACGTCATATAGTACCTTAACCCCCTGTGTTCTCCTTAGAATCTTGCATTCATGCAATTTTGGATATCACAAATCAGAATATTTCTATATGAAATAGCTCAAAAGTAAATGCAGATGTCCAAACACAAAGAAATATATATATATATATATATATATATTTTTTTTTTTTTTTTTTTTTGCATTGAAATGCCTATTAAAAGCATAAATGATTGTTCTGTCTTTTAGGCAAAAGAGAGTGATTTGTGCTCATTCAGTTCAGCAGACCTGAAAGGAATGTCATCTCATCAGTTGATTGAATTCCTGGGGCTGTTCCTTCTGGAGGTAAGTGTGTGCCTGGTGTAAACTAATCCATATTTTTCAAAAGCATGCACAGCAGCCCAAATATCCTTTGGAAATAAATTGTCTGTGTTCTTCTAATCTTGCTAAAGTAACTGGCTTTCACCTTGGATAGTCACTAAAACTTTAGCCATGCTTCCCTGATAGTCTTCCCCTGTTAAGCTACATAGGAGTTCTTTGAATTGGAAAAGAAAATCAGAAGTTGCTTGGTTTTGTCTATATTTGACTTTTGTGTCATTTAAACATGCTATAGATATCTTCAAGTTCTTTTGTTCAGCTTTTTGAATGTTCTGGTAGCACTGGGTGTGAATTTTTTGCAAACATCCATACTTACTCCTTTCCTATGAGAGGGTGAAAGGAACAAATACTTATATTTATCATAGTAAGCTTTTTATTTTACCTTTTGTAGCATTAGTCTCCCCTCAAGAGTTTGTTTGTATTTTGAACTGCCTGGGTTGAAGTGTGCATATCTGGCTTATTCTGACTTTGCAATTTTCCTTTTTAGGCACCACTTCCAGCATCACATGTGAAACGAATGCAGGAGGTATACAACTTCAATGCTGTAACCAACTCTGAAATAAGATTCAGGTTTGTTCTATTCAGGCTTTTTTTCCCCTGATCTTAAATAGTTTCATAAAACAAATTGTCCTGCTTCATAAATGATCAGTTTTGCTCTTTTTAATCAACTGATGTTCAACAAAGCCATTCTTTTTTACAGTGTGTAAGCATGCGTACTAAAGAGCAATGTTCTGTTTCTTATGAATTGAGTAATTTTTTTAAATATATTCTTCACGTAGAAGAACAGAAGGTGGACTAGTTCTGTTAGATTCTCACATGTCATGCTAGCAAGAGAACCTGGTGATTTGATAACTGTTTGGGGGCCATGTTGGATAATAGTGAGGCCTCTCTGTGGCCTGAGGAAACGCCTGAAAGGTTTTCCCAAGGTTTGATCAGGAACAGATCTTCTGCCCAGGGCTACTGACTTCTTCTTAGGCTAATAGCCCCACGTTTCTTCAGCACAACCTGAAGTTTTCTACTATGTTTTAATGCCTCTTATCACAAAACTCTCTGTCTCTCCAAAAGATTTAATTTCAGACGAAGTTTCTAAACAGATGCTTGTAGACAAGCAGTTCGCGCTTATAATTCTTGGACCATCCTGAATTCTTCTGTTTTGTGTTTACATATTCTTAAAACATGCCACTTGGGAGTTGCAAAAAAAAATTGTTGTTAAGGAAAAGTCATCTTTACAAATAGCTGAAGAATTGCATAGCTTCCTGCTGTTGCCTACTTTGATAAATTTGCAATAGCAGAGAATAGTCTACTTTACACATCTTGTACTTCTTTGTTTCCTATCACAAAACCTGTAAGTCTTTTAAGCATACAGTATGGTTCATGGTTCTCATACCAAGATATTTGCTTCTTTTTAAAACAAAATGAATGTGTTCTGGTGAGTTGTGTTTTTTTTTTTTTTTTTTTTTTTTTTTTAATGACTTGATCAAATATAATGATTGCTATGTAATTGAGTTCTAATCCTCAATGATGCAGTTGGACACTATTGTAATATAAAAGAAATGAATAGTTCTTGAAAAAACACTTTGGAGAAACTTTGACTAAAAAACCCAAAAAACTCTTCAAAGTCAACTTTTTTTTTTTTTTTAATAAGCAATTCATGTACTAAATATTTTATGTAGGACTTATAGTAACCCCCCATTCCTATAGTTATGTAGTACAATATTGAGTGTTTATGGAAGCAGAATCTTAAAGCAACTAACTGCTGAAGGTGAAAATGAAGGAGAAATAAAATTGTATGTTTTTTTTTCCCTTCCAGATGGCTGCGCCTCTGCATCCAGGCTAAGTGGGAAGAAGCCATTCCTCTGGCCCTGAAAATGGCTACAGATCAAGGCAGAATGAAGTTTACTCGGCCCTTGTTCAGGTGAAAATAATCTTCAAAGTTCAGGAGCTCACGTTTTTGACAGTCTTAGCGTTTGGACTTGGTATCATGACATATACACACATGTACTTGGTATATTAACATATATACATAACCAATTAAGTCATGTAATAGAGAATCTTATGTGTGGTTTGGGTATAATAATCTTCAGAATAGTTTTCCATTTCTTGATTACCTTTTTTTTTTTTTTTTGTATCTTAATATTGTGTGTGTTAATATGAAGATTTCAAGGGAAAAGTAAACTTTGAGGTGAAAATCCACATTGAACTATGTTTTCATGGCTTTTTGTAATGTTGTATTTTTTACAGGGATCTCTACAATTTTGACAAGTCCCGAGATCTGGCTGTCAAGGCGTTTCTGGAGCACAGAGCTTCTATGCACCCAGTCACTTCAATGCTGGTGGGCAAAGACTTGAAACAGGATCAGTGACAGATTTCTCTGAAATATTCTTGATCATGGGGAGAAAAGAAAAGACTGATCCTGCAACCTCTGCTGATATGCGTGCTTGGTTATCCCATAAATCATCCTGCTGCCTTGGTACCAATTTAGCTTAAAACGAACCTTCCAAATCAGTTTTTATATTTTGCACCCACAAGTGAAACTGTAGAATCACTAAATTTATGGAATTGGGAGAATGATTTTGTTACAAACAATTTTTAAATTACAAAACAGCTATTCTGAGATGCAGTCATTTTTGTCAATCATGTGGAATTTAAAATTGTGGAAAATTAACTGGTGGATGTTGTCACTCTGTGCACAGCTTTCTTTTTCATAGCAACATACAGTTGAAACTTCCAAGTCTCTGAAGACTTAAAAAATAATAAATCTTTTTATTGCTCAGCCTGTTTGTCCTTGTATTGATCTATACAAAAAAGTAGCACAACAATTTTCTCATACTTTCCTACATTGTGAGAGAAATATTTCACTTGGTGTCAAACACTGTGAGTCCAAAAAGATTATGAAGACCAGACTGGATCACAGCATTATTATATTTGAGCAAAATATTCTTCATATTTTCACACTTCATATTTTAAAATAATTCTAACTGTTGTAGGAGACTAAAGCCCAAGTCTTTCCCTCACGGATTTGACTTGAATATTGGTTTATATTTTCTTTTTTTTGACAAGTACTTACACTAGTATAATAGTGACGAGAAAAAGATCACAAAAAAGTAGGGAGATTGTAATTGTTTCAGCACTTTGAGCACAGTAGTTGATGTTTTAGGTAAAACTGTTATGATACTGCCATCTATAGATTGTTTTTTGAAGTGAATTGGAGCAGAATGACATCCAAAAAAGCTTCTAATGAAAATGAAAAAATAAAATAAATCAATTGAAATAGAAATAAGGCCATATCAAGGAGTAAGTGAGAGGAAATAGAAAAAAAAAGTAATCTTTTGCAGGAGGAAAAACATCAGATATAATGGATTAAAGAAAAATGCTTAGAGAGTGGAGAGGGTTTATCAGTCAATTCTGAGTTTTAATTAGCTTAAGCTTGTGAAAGATTCCTTATTTTATCAGAACATTTATCTTTTCATGCTAGTAGTTCTAATGTAAGTTAAGACCTGAGCATATCTTACAGAATTTTGTTGATTCAAGGCAGCCTGCGTTGCTCCATTAACCTATATGTCTTAACCTCAGTAACTTGATTTAAAATAATAGAAAAATTAACCTTCAGGCGATTAAAGCAAAAATCAGTTTAACTTTTTTGTTAAGCTTGTGCTACTTAGCCTATGAGAAACCAGGAAAAAGTACACTGACTTTTTTTAAGCTAAAGCGGTAATTCCTTCCTGATTTAGCAGCTACTCAAGATATTAAAGCTTTCTTGTATAGGGGATCTAAGGAGCCATTGGCTCTCTTCTTGCTAGTCCCCTGAGTGAAAGCTTCTAGTGGAGACCTGGCTGAAATACACCTGAATGAGGACAAGGAAGGACGAGATTGTGCTGGAAGGAAGGACTTGCTTTTAGAAGAATTTTGGCTCAAGCTATTGGATTGCAAAGAAAGCTGCTACTGCCTTTGGTTTTAGAAACGTTTGCTATGTTAGTTGCTTTGGGGCAACTCTCTCTTGGGGAAGGCTGTGTCCTACACCCGGATTAGCTGTGGGAATTCGGACTGCCAGCCAGGCTTGGTTTGTGCTGCCGGAGCTGGGACAGAGGCAGTGTCCAGCCTGTCCCCTCTGCCACACCGTGTCACCCACGTGGAGACTTCAGCCCATCTCCAGCAAAGACTCATTCCTGTAGTAACTCATCCCAGCTGAGTGCACTTTATAGCAGTTGTTCTGGTGGCTAGGAATAGTATGTTGGATAGCGTGGACTACAAACGCGTTGCTGTGGTTTTGTCTTTAAGGATATGGGCACCTACAGCTCCCCTGTGGACACAGTTATTGCTGAGCTTTATTTTAGCACACGTTACCACCAGTATCTCTGCACATCTGTCCCTCCTAGCTTGTGTCTGCAAAAGAAGTTGGGCACAGCAGTGTGAGGCTCAGAACCATGCAGGTGCAGCCCAGTGTTTGATCATACCTGTTACAGCAACATCCTCCAGAGCTCAAATTGTAGAGTAATAGAGGGCGATTTATGAGTTCTTTGTTTAATCTATGATACAAAGCTGCCTTCTCAATTTCAGTGTGGGAATGACCAAAGCAGATTAATTTCCTTCTTTGCCAGCCTGCTCCATCTTGCTCAGGATGGAGGTGCAAGGCTATATAATCCAGTCTCCTTTCAATCCCAGCAGCTGCTACCAGTCCTTAATGAGGCAAATATCTCCCAGTCTTGTCCTTTATGTAAGTATTAGCGTGATCTACTGCCATTTAGGAGCTCCATTACTTCCTGTTAAATCTTTAAGATCTTAGTACAGTTGCATTTCAGCTTATTCTGATTTATTTGTCTATTCTTTTTGATGAATAAACTCTAGCTCCTGGATTTTCATTTCTGTCTATCCAGTATGATCTCTGGAAAAAGTTCCTGTGCCAGCGAGGTCCTTTTCTCTCCCCAGGAAAAGGGTGTGCTCCCTAGGGTTGGTTTGATTGGGTGAAGTCAGCTGAATACGTTGGTCTGGTTTATTTACAAAGGTAGGGATCTTTGGGGGTGGATTTTTGCCTTTATCTGACTGCGGCGCTGGAGCGCGGCGGAGCCGCAGTCTCGCTGGAGCACGGCGTGGAGAGGAAGCATGCCCAGATACACCGTGCACGTGCGGGGAGAATGGCTGGCAGTGCCTTGCCAGAGCGGCACCAGCACCATCGGGTGGCTGGGGAAGGAGGCCGTGAGGCGATACATGAAGAACAAACCCGACAACGGCGGGTTTAGCTCGCTGGAAGAGGTAAAATTCTACGTGCGGCGGTGCAAGGGGCTCGGCTTGCTGGACCTCGATGACACGGTGGAGGACGCGCTGGAGGACAACGAGTTTGTCGAAGTGGGTAAGCAGGCCCTAAGCAGCGCTCCGCAGGCGGGGGAGTCAGCGCGCGGCGCGTGTTCGTCTAAAATCGCGTCTGGGATGGCCTCTAAGATTCTACGGAAAAAGGCCAAAACGCAACAGTAGTTACAAAGAGCAGAAATATAAAGTTTAGAAGCTACAAGGCTTGGTATGGATCATCTGTATACGATACCGTATGCACTGTCTGTATGAGATACAGACTGCATGTCCGAGGGTTGAGTCATTTGCTTTTACCTTTACAGTACCTTAAATAAGTGCTTCATATTTTCTAGAAGCAGAGAAATATGATTTAGGGTGATGACTCCAAATTAAAATTCATACTGCTGTGTATCTAGCTGTGTATTACAAGGAATAATTTCTTTTTATGAAAAGTCCAATTTAATGCTGCTTGTGCTTACTTTACGTATTTCTTTTAGTTATAGAAGGAGATATAATGTCTCCAGATTTTATACCATCTCAACCAGAAGGAGTTCATTTGTATCCTTTTTTGATTTTTGTTAACTTTTTTTGTAATACAGAACTACAGTTTTTGACATTTCCCTGTTTTTTTATTGTTCCTCCCTCTTTAGAATAAGTTGGTAGCTTTAATCAAATAGCTGCGACCTGAGAAATTCTGTTTGCCCTTTATTTTCCTTTACAGAACTTTCAGGTACAGCAAATACAGAGAACCAGAGCAGGTAGGACTTGATAATGATTCTACAGCTCAGTAACATCCCTGCTATTCACTAAAAAAACCTCTTGAGACTTTAGCAATCGCAGCACTCACCGCATGAATTGCTGTTAGATTTGCTGGGTCTGGGAATCAGAATTGCAATGTGCTTATTACTTTTTTGTTGGAGAGTTTCCTGCCTTTCAAATGAGCGTATGAGTGAGCTTCCTATCCTGGTGGAGCTCTGACTATATTTTTATTTAATACTGTTTATTAAGCAACTTTATACGTAGCCCAAATTAAAACGTGGTTCTTTTGTGCAGTATATTTCTTTAGATGGGGACAGTTTAACAACGGAGGACTTGGTGAATTTAGGAAAGGGCCTCTACAAGATAAAGGTAAAGACCCTGAATGAACATGGCTAGACATCATGTATTTATCCTTCTATGATAAGAATTAAGGAATAATAGCTAATATTGAAAATATTTGTTTTCTAGCTCACACGTGAAGCTGAAACTAAAGTTAAGCGATCAAGAGAAGTGATTGAAAGGATTGTAAAAGAGCAAACAGGTATATATATTTTTCATCTCTAGCTGTTAATTGCTTTTTTTTTCTCATGTGGTTTAGATACCTTTACTGGGTTCTCTCCTTACCCAGAAGTGTTTGTCTTTCAGTTGTTTATGGAATTACCACGGGTTTTGGGAAATTTGCCCGAACAGTCATTCCAAATAGTAAACTTAGGTAAGTTATGTATGCACATCTCCTTTATTTTCAGAAGACATGCATATAAGGCGCAGTTCTACACTGTGTGTTTATACCGCTTTATTTGAGAGGGTTTCTTCAATATTTCTCTTTGCTTTGTGCAACAGAAAATTTTTCTTTGAAAGATTTATTTGGATTTTACATGACTTTTTTCTTCTTCTTCTTTTCCATAGGGAGCTCCAAGTGAATTTAGTTCGTTCACATTCTGCAGGTAGTGAAATACTGCTTGATGTTTTCCCTTTTCTGTCACTGTTGATACTGGGCTGAGTAACTGAGGCTGTTGCCGTTTCAGGTGTTGGGAAACCTTTGAGCCCGGATAGATCTCGCATGCTCTTGGCGCTGAGGATCAACGTCCTAGCTAAAGGATACAGTGGAATATCCTTAGAAACTCTCCAGCAAGTTATTGAAGCATTTAATGGTAAAAAGATGTTTAAAGAATATATAGTATGAGCAGAAATGACAGGAAGGGCTGAGAAAAAGGTGTGCAACAGACAGGTATTCAGCCACTGAGAGATGACATAGTTAGTTCAAGACCAGGCAGGAAGTTTGTGCCAGAAACATGAATTGAACCTGGATAATGTATATCCCTGAGCCTGAGCAGGAAAACTGTTCAGCTACAGCTATACATATGAACCTGATGTTATTCCTTACACTCTCTGCTGTGGAGAGAAAACTCATTGCGAGCTTGTAACAGGCGTGCTCTGAAGACGGACTTAATCAAGAGGAGAGGTTCACAGGTTAACAGTGAACTACAGCTATTTCTATAATAAATGGTTATGGAAAGGGTGACCTCCACGGAATGTTAAAAGCAGGTTAATTAAGCTACAGAGGGGTTTTCTCCTCCTCTCTCTGTCATACCAAGTGACACAGCTCACAAGATGACCAGTGACCCATAGGCCCTCCCATGCTGAACAGGGTGGCATCCACTAAACACTGGGTTGTTCCAAATGGTGGTGTTTCACTGTCGTGACTGTTAATCAGCCTGTGAAGAGCCCAACTCTGAGCCAGGACAAGCACTTTTATCAAGATTCAGGTCTGCAGTCCTTTCCCTACCGGGTTCATGCTGACATATGTGCCAAAGTCTTTTGGGACAGTGAGATTTTTTGGATGGGGCTGTTATCTGAAAAAAATGCCTATGTGGGTGTTTGCTGAGTAGGCCCGCTGTGCAGTATCTGCTCTTGTGAGCAGATTCGTGCACAGGATCATGTCACGAGCAGGAGCTACGAGATAACACGTGCAGAACCGCATGGATGGTAACAGCCATTCACGCCATTCACCTCAGCTATGAAAACAGTTAAAGCTGCATTGGGTGGCTGAGAGCTTGAGCAGGAAAAATGTTCTACTGTGCGAATAGTAAACATGTGCTTATTCAGGGCTACCCTCTCAGACACAAGGTCTGTCCTGGAAGACAAGTTTTTAGCTGGATACTTGACTCTATTTTTGAGTCACTTTGGGAGATGTAGACTATGGTGGCTACTCAGAAATGTACCTTCTAGAACACATAGTGCTCACTGATTTTCTTGAGTACAAATATTGCTCCTAGCAAATTTACATGGGATGAAATCTCATGTATGCAAATATTAGTAAAGAAAGCCCCACTGCCAAGAATTTCTCATGCAACCTTGACAGCAAAGAACTAGGTGGAAAGGAAGAGTTGCACAGGAGCTGTTGGATAAGCCTTAGAGAGCCTGACAGAGCTGAGAGTAAGATGGCAATGGTTCTGGTGTTAGGTTGATGAACTCGACAGTCAGCTCCAATTTCTCACAGACATCATAAATGATGACAGTGTGTCCCATGAACCAAGATCCCCTGGAATCAAGGTTTCCAGGTTACAAGTCCTGAAGAACTCTTCATAACTAGGATGTGACCTGAGAGGAACATATTTTAGCTGCCTGGCCATGTAATTCTAGATGCAATGACCACTAGCAGGAATCCTCCAAGACATTATGAGACTTGACTGGGAAGAGAATTGATTTCTCTACAAGCAGCAGCTAGTCTGGGAGCAGGGTCAAATGTGTTATTGGTTATATCGGTCGTTATTACAGAATGCAACTGTGACCATATTCATGTGTCTGTTTTCCAAGGAACATATCCAGGGAAAGCTCTAATGAGAGTTTTAATCATTTTCTTTCTAGCATCCTGCCTTCCTTATATCCCTGAGAAAGGGACTGTCGGAGCCAGCGGAGACTTGGCCCCCCTCTCTCATCTTGCTCTGGGATTGATTGGAGAGGGAAAGATGTGGTCTCCAAAGAGTGGTTGGGCGGATGCCAAATACGTAAGATCCATGTTTGTTTGTGTTTGGTTTTTTTTTTTCTGCTTGCTTTCTTGCTGACTATTCTGTGTAAATTGTGTGCAGTATTGAGAAGAAGAGGAGATTTCCTAGAATTGTTAGAATCACAATATTTAGAAGTCTTCAGAAACTGTGTACCGATTTGAATTGGGACTAGGATGCCTTTAGCAGCTCATTCTGTACGTTGAGGAAAGTGGATCCATGAGAGTGGAACATACTGGCTCACGTAACAGACACTGCATGAATGTCCCGCATGTCAATAGATCCTAAAGCAATATCACGGCGTGGTTTCACAGTGAAAGACACTGCAGTGATATTATTAGGGACTGGAGAGAGAGATAGGATGTGATACAAGCTCTGACAGAGCTATCACTACACCTTCAGCTCCATAAATATCAACACTGTCACACAAAACCCTCAAATTAGAAAAGCTGAAATGCTGAGAAGAACCATTACCATTGGAAAGAATTGATGGGAAGGGAGATGAAGCCCAGGAGGAGTAAGAACTTAATCCATCAGGTCAGTGGCTCACACAAGTATTCTGTAGCAGGAATAGAATTGAAACCAGACTGAAACCCAGCCTTTCACCCTCTCTCTGTTTCTCTACCTGCTTTTGTCAGTTGATTAAATTTGTCTCTTGTATCGTTTCCAGAGGTGAGAAGGTTTCTTGCATTACTGCTCCTTCCATTTCCTAAGTATATTTTTCTGAAATTACCATCTCTTTAGCTGAAAAAAGAGCATTCCAATCAAAATAAATTACACTATTCCTCCATTTTTTTTTTCACAAGAGCAATTGCCTGAGTAAACCATCATCATTGGAGATACTCTGAAGAAAGATACGATATCCTGTCTCTCTCTCCAGTTTCCAGGGAATCATTCATAAGGAATAGTTTATGTCCAGCCAAATCTACTTTGAGGCAGGGGGTAGGCAAAAGCACCTTTCCAACACATTTCCGACCTTCTCTCCTATTACTTTCTCCCATCAGATAGTACGCAACAGAGGTTAAACGATATCTCATTTTATATCTCATTTTATTGCTCCTTGTGCCTTCTTTTACTGGCACTGGGAAACAAGATGCTGGTTTTGAAGCCCAAATATGCAATCTTTTGCTTAGCCTAGCTGTGTTTGCGTGAGAGAAAGTTCCTTTTTCTCTCTTGAATGGAGAATTTCCTAATATTTTTTATTTATGATTTAAGATTTTAAAATTTTGCTAACTGAATTCTTGGAAAGCATTTTTTTGTTAACTAGCTTGTCATCACACTACTTTGCAGGTCCTGGAAGCCCATGGTCTGAAACCAATTACACTGAAACCAAAAGAGGTAAGAAACCACAGCCATGGCAGCTGTAGGAAAACAAGCCTCACAGTTCACTAGCTGCTTTATAGTTAAAATTTATGACTGAAATGTCATTGACACCATAAATGCCAGTGACTAAATTCTGCCCTGTTTTCACTGGTAATGGGGATTGATCCATATTTTCTACTACTCCTGGTCATTCATCAGTGGAAGGTATTACTGTTAATATCCCATGTTTTTCCAGGTTAGTGGAAGCTGAAGTAGTAGATAACTAAACCAATGTAAACAGTAATTTTAGCTTTATCCCACATAACATTAATATAGAACTGGCCTTTCTGGTTGCCAATTGGCAGATTACTTAGCTGTCCCCAGAGGGTTTGTATTCAGATATGTCCTGATTTTATAGACTAAGTTTGTAATTTCTAGGAGTGTTTATGAATACATAGATTTATATCTATTGCATTCTATCATCAGAGAATATAACCCTTCTTAAAGAATTATAGAGATCTGGAGGCTCCTGTTATGGATGACTTTTCAAAAAACTTATTTTATTGCTAAGAATATATTTTGTAATGTTTTAAATGCAGCACGTAATATTTATATATAATTATATAGAAATATAAGTATGTAATATATATAATTTTTATAAATAAGTATGTAAATATGTAGTTATAATACTTGTATATGATATAAATATCAGCAGCACAGTGTGAATAGTTAATGTGTATAGATTAATCTGCTGATTAAACAATTGCCATTTAAAAAAGTACTGTCAAGAGTGGGGTTTTTCTGCCAATATCACTCCACTTAACTTGAACTGTCAAACCCAAGCTCGGCATTTGGATTATGTGTATATGGAATCAGTGGAAAGGCACAGACATCTTCATAAAACTTTGTCTCATCCTAAAACGCAACTCCAAGAAGCCCTCTGAAAGTAGCAATCTCTGACCAAAGTATGAGCCTAGATTATATTTGACTTCTAGGCTGTTAAAATTAGGTGAGATTAATTTTATTTCAAGTATGAAACTTTGCACGGGGATGAAACAGGCTTGAGACAGTGCAGCACTCTGATAATGAGCCTCAATAACTGTAAAACAAATTCAGAAGCCAGCAGCTAAAACCCATGTCTCCTAGAGAAAAATGGAATTCTCTAACGGCTTCAAGGGCCTTTAGAACTAGCCTGTATCTGGTTTTAACTGTTTAAGCTGTTAAATCAGTTAAGGCTTTTACTTATGTTTTAATTCTCTGGTTCATTATGATAAGTGTTTCTCACATGCCCCATGCTCCTAGCTCCTTCAGTTTAGTTAATAACAAAAGAGAAGTGAGTAAAAATAGTGTTATGGTTGCAAAGAGCAGGAAAACAATAAAACAATCCTTTTTGCTGTACTTCTCTTGTACAATTTGAATTATTGCAGAGATGGTGAGTTCTCACAGAATGTGGAATAGCACCAATGATGTTGCTGAAAATCTGCTCTCTCTTTGAAGGGTCTGGCTCTGATTAACGGGACACAGATGATCACTTCGCTGGGATGTGAGGCAGTTGAAAGAGCCAGGGCTATTGCTAGGCAAGCAGATATAATTGCTGCCCTTACACTTGAAGTCTTGAAGGGTACAACGAGGGCCTTTGATACAGGTTGGTACTGGACATTTTCTGTCCTTTAGTTGACAACAGAGAGCAAAACTTAACAGTCTTATTTGTTTTTCCAGATATCCATGCAGTGCGCCCACACCGTGGGCAGGCTGAAGTGGCATTTCGATTCAGGTCCCTTTTAGATTCCGACCATCATCCATCAGAAATAGCAGGTGAAAAATCTTTGTCTTGAACCTCCTGAGTTACTCGGGGCAGGCTGGGTGTTTCTACAGTCACACATACATTTTTGTGTAAGGAATATTTGTTTTTTCCCCTCGTTCTTCCTAGAAAGCCACAGATTCTGTGATCGAGTCCAGGATGCCTACACAATGCGCTGCTGCCCTCAGGTAAAAAGCGATTTATGTTTCCTTTTACTGCAGCTGACGGGGGATGGTGAAGTTTCCACCCCAGAAATACATTGTCTGACTCCACTAGAGGAGGCAGTTTTATTTTGCTTCCCCTTCAGTTCAAAGTTGCTATTACAAGAGACATGTTAATTTGTTGATCCCATGCTATGGGAGTGCGTGTGCCCACAAGGCAGTGCCTAATAGTGCTGTTCTCACACCTGCAAAAGGCCAAGGGTGGGAGGCATGGGGAAGATCCTGGCTTCCACGTGTGCTTACGTTGTAGGGACTTTCTTCAGCCTAGTTGCTAAGACCATGAGCTGGGGAAAACTGTTTCCAGAAGCAGCTGGAGTGACTTACTGTATCCCAAACCTGCAAACCTATTGGATGAATTTTATCCCATGTTTTAACAGGAGCAAAACTATTGCAGCTAGTGAAAGATTTGTCTAAGGAATTACTTTGTGAGAGTTTTATTTTCTATGATGGTTTGCTTAGGTTAGTTCTTGTTTAATATCACTTCTATCCTCAATCAGTTAAAAGAATATTAATTTTCTTGCCTTCCATTTTGAGTAAACCATCCCAAACAGAATTGTCTTAGCAACACTGTCATGATAAATAGTCTTTCAGATGTGCAGGATGGGCAGTGTCCCACAACGGCAATGCTCATGATTTTCAGAGCAAATCCAAGACTGTCTTCATATCTTCATGATTTAGAGATTGGAATAAGGGGAAAGACAGCACCTGAAACTGGGCCAGCACACTGAAGGTGAACTAAGCTTAAATGTTGTGGTGCTAATATCTTCTTTTGTTCTAGGTTCATGGAGTGGTAAATGATACAATTGCTTTTGTGAAGGACATCATGATGACTGAAATCAACAGTGCTACGGACAACCCTGTATCTTTTTGATGATTTTATTTCTCAAAAGAAAAAAAAATTGCTTGGCCCTTTTTATCTTTTTCTTTCAAATAATTATTTATATTTGAGGTTTAAAAATCAGAGTTGGCTTCAGTCAACAGCTACAGCTGGCTCCAAAAGCAACAGTCCCAGTGTAACTGGTAGGCTGCAGTTGTATCAAGCACTGGAGCATGCGAGTGTGTGTTGGGACTTGTACATAAAGTTTAATGCATTTAAATATTTCATAAATCAGATTCTGGGCTCTTATATTGAATGTATAGTTAGGCAGAGCTTGACAACTGATGGACTTCTTAGACTGACAGTGGATGTTCATTTGAAGCATCTGGTGCTGCAGCATTAATAAAACCTGGATTCCCGCCATCAGTGTAAAGATGCTATATTCATTGTCATATCAATAGCTGGTAAGCATCACTCCTTGCAGCCTGTCTTGGAGAGAGTCTACTAAGCAGCTGAGAAATACACTAGTATCCAAACATGTCTTTTTGCATCCCTAACAGTTTTCATGCTCCGATCAAACACTTCATCTCATGTAGTCCATTTAACAAAATATGTCAAAGTTGTGTCTACAAGTTTAAAGAACTGAGATTCAATCTTCATTTTTTGAAAAAGTGAGCAGACAGAGGTAATGCAGTGTACTTCCGAAGAAAAGCATGTCAGCATGAAATTTGTTCAGAGAAGACATTCTGATTATTTGCAGTAGTTGTCATGTAAGCAGAAATTTATTTATGCTCATGCCTTAGCTTTTCCTTAAAGATGGTGTTTGCTCAAAGGGCAGAGACCATTTCTGGAGGTAATTTTCATGGTGAATATCCTGCAAAGGTAATCAAATATTCAGAGGAAAAAAAAATCAGTTTCTGTTCTTTTTTCTTTTTTTTTTTTTAACCATCTGACATAATGAGATCTTCTTTCATAGGCTCTGGATTATTTGGCAATTGGTGTGCATGAACTTGCTGCAATCAGTGAAAGAAGAATCGAGAGGCTCTGCAACCCATCGCTCAGCGAACTGCCTGCGTTTCTAGTAACCGAAGGAGGCCTGAACTCTGGCTTCATGATCGCCCACTGCACAGCAGCTGCCCTGGGTGAGTGCTGAAGCAGTATCCTCAAGAGAGACAAAATGGGAAGACCAATTTATATTGACTGGTAATTAGATTGTAGACATAGAGGGGGTCTCACTCCTAATTGTCTCCCGCTTCTTTTCCTCATGCTTTGGGCTGTCTGGAGAAAAAACTAGAGTGCTCAGTGCAGCTGCAACTACCTGAGCTCAGAACAGTTTGCTCTGCACTGACCCTCGTTTCTTGCCAGCACATGGACACCACTTGTCTCAAACTTAAGACTGTTGGGATGCTCTTATCACTCAATGCCTCCATCTGATGGCCAAGTGCATAAACCAGTGTCAGACTCCATGGAGGAGGAGACCGGAGTTCCCAGGAATTTTATTTGGAGGAGCACAATAAAAATAAGCTTGTCAACATACTTTTCCTCAGGGAGATAGAAGGTTCTATCTCTGTCGAGCTGTTTCTCTGTTAGAGGAAGCAACAGCATTTCAGTCCCGCAGTTTTTCAGGGAGAGAAACTTTGAGGAAGAAGCTGAACTGAAAAAAAAAAAAAAATCAGTCAATATGAACTAAATTAATATAATAGAGGAACTCTCCCCATAGGCTGGTTTTGGAGGTGGGACTGAAATATAAGCTAAAGTGCTGGTTCTCTCTTTTGAAGACTGGCAGCTTTCCTTTTGTCTGGACAGAGTTTATGTTGGCTCCAGGGTCTAGCTGCCACTTGGCTTCCAGTGCTGGGAATCTCAACCTGGCTCATCTGGCAGTTATATCCAGGGCTCATATTGGCTCTCTGAAGTTGGGGCTTCTGGGTTATTCTTGGGTCTCTGACATGGGGAATGAAAATGACTGCCAGGCCTCCAACCTCGTGACTACCAGCAGGCCCAGAAGTTCACAGATTAAAGTAATTTTCCACTGGTCAAAATAACCACGAATTAACTAAAAATAGCATTTGTATTCTGATTTTAGTCTTAAAGAAAAAGAAAAAAAAAAGGCAAAAAAAGGAGAAAAAACAAACAGAAATGTTACTGTTGTTATTTTTAAGTCACACCGCCAGTTTCTAAAGCAGTTCTGTAGTGCTGTCTACTCCCAGGGATAAAGCCACAAAATAATTGCAGACCTTTTTGCAGTGCTAGTAGATGCTTTTTTGCCTTCCTGCCTGGTCTCGCAGTGCCTGCCAGGCTACACTGCTGCCTGCCCAAGGTCTGCTGCTGCCACGGGAAGGTGCCAGTCAAGCTCTGCTGCCTCCTGTGTCACTGGGGCACTCCGTGTCAACAGCTGCTTTCCTGGTGCTCCTGGTTTGGCGAGGGGGTTGCACAGCATCCTGCTGGGCTTTGGGAAGGAAAGGTCAGCCTGCAGCAAGAGCACTATGAGCGACACCTCTGTTTCTTCTCTTCTGAAGAGCAATGCTCAACTTCAAACTTCAGCATGGCACCAACACTGCTTGTGGCGGCCCGGTTGCCCCTGCTTTTTGGATTTGCATAGGAGTGGACTGCACGTGATATTGCACCTGTGTCTGAGAGCTCAGGCTTTCAAGGCCAGCATGCTCTGACCTTGAGGTGTTTGTGGTGTCTGGATGGGGGACCTGCGCAGCCTCGTAGCCAGGCAAGGTGAGGGGAGGAGAGGTGAGAGAAGACAGGTATCATCGCTCTGCTGCAGCTCCTGGAAATCGCAGAATGGTTGAGGTTGGAAGAGACCTCTAGAGATCATCTAGTCCAACCCCCTGCTCCAGAAGGGACACCCAGAACACGGGGCACAGGGTGGCATCCAAGTGGGTTTGGAAGATCTCCAGAGAAGGAGACGCCACAACCTCTCTGGACGGCCTGTTCCAGGGCTCTGGAAACACCTCAGGTCGTGTGAGACAGGTATTTGCACCCGCAGACTGATAGTGGTTACTTTTTCCAGAGGCAAAGTTATTTTATTATAAATTACTCAGTACAATTAAAATATTAATGCATCCTCAAAAGAGGATGCTGTGGCCTGACATGGTGGATGGGCTCTTTGCTACGGTCTCCTTCCAGTTGGCCGTTGCTTCTAGTGCTTTTTGCCCTTTCTGCCCTCCATTTATTTACTCCTGACTTTTGCAGTTTCTGAGAACAAAGCCCTGTGCCACCCCTCTTCTGTGGACTCTCTCTCAACCAGTGCTGCTACAGAGGACCACGTGTCCATGGGAGGATGGGCTGCGAGAAAAGCTTTGAGAGTTATCGAACATGTGGAACAAGGTACAGCTGAAATGCTGATTTAGAGATGCATCTATTCTATGTAACTAAGCTATGATATTCATGCCATTCTTTCTGGCTATCATTATTAAAAAAAACAACAACAACAACAACAAAAAAGAGCAAAAAAAAGTTCATGACTATTAAATAGCTATTCAAAGGTACTGTATGAAGTATATATATTTTTTCAAGCATATGGATCTTTATAATAGAGATAAGGTAAATCTGAAGTTGAGTGTTCCTGTGGAATAAAACTGCTTACTACAGGATAGTCAACAAAGATCTTTCCTCTTCTTTTGCTTAGAAGAGAATAAGTATTCTCTCCTGTTCTTTTATTTTATTTTTATTTTGCGGCAGATGAGGTGCTTAGGTACAGGTGTCAGCTGCTACTGGAAAAACAGAATTATACATAACACAAAAATACTAGCTTAAGATTATACATTTGAGTACCCTAAAGGCTTAAAGTTCTATAAAACTTTTTTTCTTCTTTTCATGTGCAGACAAATGAGTTTGTAACTGCAGAAACAAAATCTTAATGCAGTTGCTTGGGTCTATTGGTTCATATGAAAATAAAACCTAGTGCCCATAACTGATCAGTTGTTAGGTGGGCAGATACCGCCCAAATGTTTCCAGAAATAATGAAAATCTGCTTAGAAGTTCTTATAATTTTACCAGTGCTTTTTGAAGGACTTATGTTCTTGCAGCTTTCATGAGCAGAAGTTTCTTTTATAGCTCAAGACCCAGTTTTTCATCTAAGCTATTCTGAAAGAAGCTTTCTGATTTACAGTGCCCATTAGTTGGGGTATTCAAGATACCCTGCATGAGCTATTTATGGATTTAAGACTTCAATAATTAGGATTGCTTGGCATATTTAAAAGTTTGTATGTCAGACCACCCAGAATGTGTTTTTTATGACGTGTGATACGTCCCCCAGCACCACTCCTAAGATGACCCTGCTGGTTGTCCATTTGGGCATATGGATCCACAAAGGGTCTTTTCATCTTACTTGAAACAATATCATATTAGCTAGAGCAAACTTCAGGTTCTATAAAAGAAGCCTCCTGTTGGGCTCTACCTGCTAAAACTCTCTCTTGTGCTGCTTTGATTTCCTAGTTCTGGCGATTGAGCTGCTTGCAGCCTGCCAGGGCATTGAATTCCTACGCCCTCTGAGAACGACCACCCCATTGGAGAAGGTCTACGACCTTGTGCGCTCCGTGGTGAGGTAAGATCAGATAAATGTGTTGCCCAGAGGTTAGCGCTTTGGAGACCTGTTGACCGTGGCTGTGGTTAATGTTTGGCCAATGTTCTCCTTACAGGCCTTGGATGAAGGATCGCTTCATGGCCCCGGACATTGAAGCAGCTCACAGGCTCCTGGTGGAGCAGAAGGCAAGTGTTGATTATTTGCACATGCCTTATGATCAGTGCTCAGGAGGACTCTGCAGCTCCACTTTGGAAGTACCTCTCCATATGCTCAGTAGTTTGAGTCACTTCATCTATCCACATGCTCTTGCGCAACCTTGCTCTGATTGTCCCACTGTTTCTGCTGGGTCCACATTTGCATTGCTCTGAAATTCTCAGTTCTGTCCTAGTAACGTTTGCACGGAGTTTCCTGAACTTGTGTTGGTGCCTGAAGGAGAATTCTTTGTTTGCTTCTGACTTAGTGGTTTTACTTTCTCCTTCTGCAGGTGTGGGAAGTGGCTGAACCTTACATTGAAAAGTACAGGAAGGAACACATCCCCGAATCGAGACCTGTTTCACCAACAGCCTTCACCCTGAGGTCACTGGCAGCGAACACATGTGACCACAATCATCAAGATGAACTTTAATAGTTACTAGCATCTGGCAGAGAGTAGGTTTTTTTTCCGGGACTTTGTTTGGGGATTGCTGTTTTACGAGAACTCACCATGGTTTCTTCTGGGAATGCACAGGAACTCCTTCTCTAGCTCAGAAGCGCATACGGATTAGCAGAGAAACGCCTCACCGGTTCCCAACCTGTAAAAGACAGTTTTGTCATGGTAGTGTGGACAATCATGACCATGAATTCAATTGAATTTACTGAGCTTCTGAACATAAAACATCAAGAGCACTTTTATGAAGATCACTGTTGCAGAACAAATCTGCTGTATTCTGATGATTGACTATGCTTAATGCCCTGCAATAAATATAGTGAGGTGTCACAGTGTAGTTCCCTTTCTGATGTGCTTAAGGCAAGAGCTTAGTTTGGAAACTAAAAGGGCCAGGAAACGGTACAGGTTGTTTCTGCAGGACAAGGAGGCGATGTTGGAGTGGGAGAGAGGAACAAGTCCTGGGGCAATAGCATGGAAGTCACCAGGCACCTGCCAGCTAATGTGTTGCAACCCGCCCCATGTTACAACACTTAGCGTGTGACTGTATGGCAGCAGAGCCAGGACGTGTAAATACTAGTTGTGTAAAGCTGGCAGCTTTGAACAGCTTCAGATTTGTGACAGCACAGGCTTGCTGCCCCCAGCTGCAGGGCCTTCAGCGTGAGGGGGTCTTCCTGGGAGGACTGTGTAAGTACCCAGACAGGTAGAGATGCTGCATGGAGCAGCCACAGCGCTGTTAGGGGCCACCTTCACGTGTCTGTGTGCTGGACAACGTTAAATGTGCCCCGAAAGCAGGATTAGCAGCAGCTGGAGAGCTGGCACATAGGCCCCTCACGTGGCCAGGAGAACTAATGAGTTGTGCAGGGCATCCTGCCCCCTGCCCTGACCAGGGCATGGTGGCTCTGGTTACTCCAAGATTTCAACATGAGCATGGATTGATGGGTCCTCAAACTCACTAATCCTGGGACCTGCCATACCTATCCCAGGCATGCAAGTTGTCAACTCAGCTTCTTCCTTCTGTGCCTGATCTGCAGCATCTTTGATCACCAGCTTTCCCTTATGAGCCAAGTAACCTGCTCTACACTCCTGGCTCTGGCTCCTCCTGCCTGAAATGAACTATTAAGTGAGAGTACAAGTGTGACGCTGCAGGCTACAGGGTTCTTAAACTATTCACCTCAGAGTAGGGCCTAGTCACATGCTTCTTTCAGCAATGCTTGCTCAAGCAGTTGCTGGCCCCCTCTCTGAGGCCTTGCTCCTTTAGGCTCCTATGGCTGTGGGAGCCAACATAGCGAAGGCCACCCCTGCAGTGAGCCAAATTAAAAGAAAGCAAAGAAACACAGCTTCCTACATTTTGGGGGCAGCTGTGCACGTGCTAACACTGAAGGTCAGGGCTGTGCCTTCCACTGCATCTGCAAAGATGCTGCAATAGCAGCACAGCCAAGGCAAGAACACATTGCATAATAGTGCGACCACAGAGCTGGCCCTTGGGACCTGCCCAACCAGCTGCATCACTGCAGGACAACCTCCTTCTCTCACTGCAAACCTCCTGCTAGTTACAGTGGCGTGTGCTCTGAAACAGCTACTGCATTAGACCAAGATCAGCGGTTTGAAACTCCCATCAGAGCTCCTGTGCGACAGCAGACTTCCCCCACGTCAGTACTCTGAGGACAGTTACACCTTTTCCTATAGGTACAGATGTTAGGGATTTTCCATGTGCAACCTTGGGCTGTGAAGTCTTTAGGCATTTCAATGATTAAATACTGACTCTGCTTGACAGAGCCAACAGGGGGACTCTGCCACCACTCATGGCCATCAGAGCCTTGGGGGCTACTGAATACATCATTTCAAGTCCAACTTCCCGACTAGCTGCTGCCAAGACAACCCACCATGCAGGAAACAGAATTAAAGCACAATGCAAATGCAAACAGGACGTTTAATTGAGGGGTGTCTTTGCCCTCAGGCATGACATTGCAGGGCCTGGGCTCAGCCTCTCCCTCACCTCTGCTTCACCTCACGTCACGATTACTGCTAACAACAGCTTTGCCCAGCTCACAATGAATCGCATGGCCCTGCATGACAGGTTACTTGACATGGCTCTTCCCAATAGATCCTACCTTGATCCCAATGGCTCTAGTCTTTGCTCTTTTAATATAATAATTCTATAGATTAAAATTTCACTGAAAAATTCTTCATTTCAGGAAATAATCTTAATTCAAAAGAAATACGATAGCAACTATTTTTATGTACTGGCAAGAAGGGTAACTGATATGAAGAAACACAGGGTGGGTAATGCATGATATACTTTATTTGAACAAAAGGGCTGGCAAGATGAGCAGGCCAACAATTTAGCAGTAAAATATCAGGCCAATTTCTTTGTTCTCCTTTTGTAACTGAAATATTCAATGTCTATTTGATCATAACAGTTCCTAAATGATTGTCTTCTTTCAGTAACTGCTCATTATCCCACACTTCTCATTCTTATATACGATTTTTCCTCCAACTATAACATAGTCAATCAATGCCTGATGTCCCCCAAATTGGTAAATCAAGTGTTCCCACCTGAAAAGACAACAAAATGTTTATGAATATAAAAGCAGGTCACATATCCAGTATATCCAGCTATTAAATAAAAGTTTTGTTGAACTGCAAAAAAACACTATTTCCATGTTTACATGTTGATCTCTTGTTACAATGTTGTATGAACACAGTGAGTTAATATACAAACCAGTAGAGAATTTGTCACACAAAATACAATTTATCTAAAGATAATACCTGTTTAGTTATGTGCAGATTAGTTGTAGCTTTAGCCCTAAAAGTCTTTGTTTTTATTTTCCCTTGGAGCAATTAATATTTAAGAAGAGGAGAAAAAAAAAAAAAAAAAAGAACATGTCTAAGATGTTAGCACTGCCCCTTTTCTGCAGAGGAAAACAATTTCAAAACACACATAAATCCACTAACTTCTCCAGTATCCACAAGATGTGGAAATGTAATTTAACATAAAGCACTTTTTTCCCCAAGGAGCAGAAGAAGAACATACCTTGTTGAATTTATGACAATGACATCCCCCTGTTTGCCAGGCTCTATGGAGCCATGCGTGTCCGATTTTCCCAGCGCATAAGCTGCGTTGATCGTGGCAGCTGCTAGTGCTTCGTTCATGGACATCTTCATGTTTACACAGGCCAGATGCATCACCACAGGCTGGAAGGAAAGTCAGGTGCAAAATGCGGGTTACCAGTAACATAAATACATCTGTCTAGGCCACAGTGCTGGGCATACCGAAACACCCTTCTTCCACCTTGAGTAAAACAAGTGCTCCTGCATGATTTAAGTCTTGTGGATTCCAAAGAGAACAGTGAAATCAGGACCCTTGCAAGACTTTATTCTAAGCCTCTCAAGCACATATGAAGAATCACAACTCTTCATGTTTCAAAGATTCTGGAGGAAAAAAAAAAAAAAAGAAAAAAAAAAAGAAAAGAAAAGAACCTGCCAAGCCACATAAATAAGCATTTTCAATAACTGAAGCTAGACATACAGCCTCTTTGCGGAAATGAAGAATGTTTTAAGTAGGCAAGAACTATCCACACATTGTACTACAGTAGGAGGCTTAATACCTGTGCAGTCATATGTATTAGGATAGCTTACCATTGAAAAACAGTATGCATTAGGATTAAAATCACTGCCAAGAGCAACTATAACTCCTTCTTTTAACATCTTCCTAGCTTGAGGTTGCTTCAGTCTAGTGGAAGAAAGACACTTGTCAGTAAAATCCATTTATCTGTTACATGGTGAATACAAGACCAAAAGTAATTACCAGATTTAGCTACATGGACAAATTTGATTAAGCTAATCATTTTGGGGAAAAAAGGCCAAATTCTGCTCATGGTTATCTACCTACTGCCCTACTATCTACATAAATGGACACTGTGATCCAGTGTTTTTGCAGAAATAGTGTTGTCGTCCTAGCCCTTGCAAGCATCAGGCTTCAGATCAAGGCAATTCTGGTATTTATCGAACCCTCAATGATTTAGGGATGCAAATTTTTTCTCAAAGAGAGACTTCCAAATATGAAAACAGGCATAACCAAAATATTTTGTGGGCAATTTTAAAGTTATCTTAGGCTAGGAATTCCCTTTGTATAGTATACATCAAAGGATTTTTCTCACTTAGCAGTGGTAATATAAAAGACACCTTCACGAGCTTAAGGATTAGCTCTGACACAAAAGCCCAATTCTTCCACTGACCATTTTACAAACAACCCAGTGGGGTCTGTATCTTTCTGGTCACACAGGAATCTATCTTCAGAGTCCTAATCCTCAGCCATAGATAAAATCCCTCTACACCATGAGCGTTATGTATCAAGTTTACATTATTTGGTAGGTTGAAAGTGCCTTTGCAACAATCCCCAACTGAGCTCTGATCCAATTAAAACTTATGCTTATAATCAACTTCAGTACCTGGAATAGCTTTCTCAGTATTTCCCAGTCACTGGGTAAAGCAGGGCAATTTTAGGGTTCACAAGGCTGAGGGCCAGCCTCAGGAAAGATACTTTCTAAGAAATTTTTAGCTGCAGTTGCTGTAAAGACAACAGCAGCAAACACAGTTTCTGAAAATAAAATCAACAGTAAAAAATGAAAAATATGATAGTAGCATATCATTTTGAAGGCACTGCAGTTAACACAATCTCAGTAACACGGTATTACCTTATTTTTCAGGAGCTTTAGTTTTGAGGAGCTTTTCAGCCCCTTACTAAAACCTTAATGCCCATTTGGGTCTTTCTATGTGGAACTCTCTTCACCGATCCTGACTGAGTTAGAGGCTAGACTCAGGCCTGCGCTTTTTGTGTTAAGGCATCAGGAACACAAGCCTGGTTTTGCTATTACAAAAAGTCTGTAGCTTTCCTCCCACAGAGTGGCCTTACCTTAGCATGTAGGCAGTGGTTGGTAAAAGGACAGCTGCACACTTAGCTCTTGCCATTGCAGTGATACCTTCATCACTCGCTTCTTCCAGGTGGCTGATAGCCCGGGCTCCTAGTTCAGCTCCAAGCTAAGCAAATTGACAAGAAAATTATTCATGACTATCAGCTGATTCAGTTAAGCAATATTGTCATCAGATGATTGGAGGAGACAAATCATTGGTTATATAGATTTTACCCAAGAAATATCACAGAGAAAGCTTGAAAGAGAAAATGGATTGTAGAGAAAAGTATTCGCCGATTTACTGCTATTCACATAAAGATAATACCATCCAATAGAGCACAAGCATACCTTCAGAGGAGTATTTAAGTGATGAACAACATGCAACCTATGGGAGAACACTCAAAAAACCATTACCAACTTCTCATTCATAAAGTACCCAGCAGAAGAGGGTTGTTAAAAAGATACTAGTTACAGAGTAAGCGCTGGAACTGCTGCCTTCTATGGTGAAACACCAAAAAGGCTTTTATGAACAATCAAGATTTCATTTTTTAAATACAGCAGAGAATCACTTGAGCAGACTCCCACAGAAAGCAGGCAACATTCAAGTGATGGTGACACAGACTCACAGAGATTTTCTTTATTAAGACAGTTGCGAGTCAGCTCTTGACTAACCCATTCCTGAGTGTGTGCTCACTGTGCATCTTATTTGATTCTGCTGGGACATTAAATGATATTTTTCCTTTTGTATATAAACTGCATTTTTGTCATGCTTTGGTTCATGGGTATCCATCTTTCCCACTTGTATCCCACGCAGAAGATAAGCAAAGTCAATGTTTGATTAGGCAGCGCATGTTACTCCAAGATCAATGGTTTTAGGCCCTTAACTCTGAAACTGCACAAAAACTGCACTTTTCTCTCATCTATGAAAGGTCTATTTTAAAAAAATCTTAGAAAAGAAAACGTTAGTTTTGAAAACTGCAATTATTCCAAAAATTCACTCCTCACAAAAGCAAATGACAAGCAAAATTGGCTCAACTGAATGACAAAACACAAAGTACCTCAGCAGATTTCATTGGGTGGAGTTCATCACCATGGAAGTTAATCTGTAACCCCATATCTTTTCCAGCCTGAAGAATTCTTCTAGTAGAATCCACATCAAAGACTCCCTTCTCACAGAATACGTCTATGTTGTCGACATCTATTTCACCACTTAGTTTGAGTTCTTTCAGTTTAGGGAGATGGTTATTGATAATGTCATCTGTGGCTTCAGTAGCAGTTTTCCCTCTATTGAGAAGAAAATGTTATAAAGCCATAAGAATAACATCTTTGATGTCTGGCAAGTATTCAAATCACATACACAATTACTAAATTACTTAGAAAAAGATGCAAACACAAATCTCTCAAAAAATCTTAGTCTGTACCAAAAAAAAAAGGTTTTCCCCCTGCCTCTTAAAAAAGGGAAAATAATTTATTTTTAAACAATAAAAACCTACTGAAACTCGTACATTCAAACATGATTTATTTCCCTTTCAAAGAATACTAAATGATACTCTATGTTCTTTATCAAGTTGACTTCTCAACATGCTAACAAATACATAAGACATTTTAAATTCTTGTTCATTATTATTTAGTCTGACCTACATATACTGTATCCTAAAACACAACTATTTTAGATATATAATGCAATCCATGCAATATTTTTATGCAAGTATCAAAGCTCAAAAGGGATGTGCAGCACATTGTTATTTTAAATTTACCTCCGCTCCTCCCGTGACGCTGTGCAGAGTAATTGCTAGTAACGTTTTCTAAATGAAAAGGGCATCTTGATTTGAGATCTAAGGTCACAATCATTTATGACCTCTTTATCACACAAAGATAGCCCAGGAGAGACTAGTAAATGCCTTTGAAAGACAGTAATTCCATAATATTTAGCAGCATTATTACTTTGCACTTTAAAATTTAAAGATGTGCGAGACATTGACGTTAAATGTGTCCATCTCAATCTCCATTTTCAGGCACCACAGAACAAGCACAGACCAGAGTGCCAAAAACGGGGAGTTCTGAGTTTTACAGTGATAATAAATTCAAGGAACCAAACTCTGTTCCAATTTACAAATGAAGTTGTGCAATTAAAAACAAACAAGCAAAAACAAACAAAAAAACAGAGCAGAATCGGACATAATTGTGCAGGGCAGAATTGCAGACATAAAATGTAAGCCCCTCTTTAAGAGGCTCCCAACACTGAGGCTGAATAAGAAACATCAGATACTGCAAGACTTGTAATACTTTGGCAACGACACTCTCATCAGTTAAGGGAGCCTTCTGCTGAAAGCTGTCAAGCCTGCAATATTAAGAGAGCCTCAAATGCAAGAGCCAAGCAAGCCAACAGCTTAGCAAGAAGTTACAAAATTGTTTTGTCAGCAGCCCCAACCAGGAGGTTCTAAAGACCATTTTCCGTGAGTGAACATACTATTATTCTTCTGTTCTATGTTAAATAAAATAATCGTAAAGTGATTTAAGGTTATCAAAATTGGTGGCAATAAGTTTTCATGACCATGATCATTGCAGAATGATTGGAAGATTATTAGACTATATGGCTATTTTGTCAAGAATTGCTATTCAGTAGCTACAGCAAAAGAGCGCTTTACTTTTTAAAACATACATAAATCAAGAAGATTTAAGTAAAACTTTTAAGTATTTATATGATTTATGCATAACCGAACTAAAGAGCAGTTTTACAACATATAATGATGAAAGAAGACTGGCACAATTATAAAAAAAAAAAAAAAAAAAATCACTCCAAATGAGAGAGACTGGCCTAATATATCTACTGGATTCAGCAAGCCATTTGTTATGAAGAATATTTAATTTACACTCATCTTGGCTCAATTATATGCATAAGATGCATGTAATTCCTCAGAAACACAATTAATATATTGTTTGCTAAAGCATGCATAAGGGATTAAATGCAACATATTTTTTCTGTTAGCTGATCAAAATCAAAACATGCAGCCGAGTGCAAGTTCCAAGGCTAGTGGCAAATCCAAGCAAAAGGATTTACTGTAAAGGAAACACTGGAATCAGTGTTATGTTCAGTGAAAGAGCAACTGCACAGGTTACTTGCCACCTGGAGGCATGGATTCTGTGCTATGCTAACGCTGGCATTGTGTAGTCTTGTGCGAATGACCATTATTGTTTCAAATACTCTTCATTATACTTTAGAAGGGGTGGGCAGAAGACACCTTTCTGAAAATAGCGGCCACATTTTAACGCAAAGCAACAGTATTTAGAAAAAGTAAGGCAAGCAAATCCCATACTTTGGAACAGAATGAGCACCACAGTACGTTGATGAAATGCCAATATCCATGGATCGCTTAGCGCGTTCGATCACTCTGAGCATTTTAAGTTCTGTTTCCAAGTTTAAGCCATATCCACTCTTGCACTCAACCAACGTGGATCCTGCTAGGCGCATACGTTCCAGCCTGTGCTTCAAAGTGTTGAAGAGCTCCTCTTCAGAGGCGTTCCGAGTGTGTTCCACAGTGAAATGTATTCCTCCTCCGGCCTCATGAATCTCCATATATGAAGCACCTGCCAGCTTAAGGAGACAAAAAAAAAAAAAAAAAAAAATTAGCTGTTAAATGTGAATTTTCTATTCCAGGGATTCTGGGATGACAGAAAGCACTCTGGGGTCTCTGCAGTAGAAAGAAAGAGAGAGAGAGAGAGAGAGAGAGAGAGAAATCCCTATCAATTCTCCCCTTTTGCTTCCATCTCCCTGCCATTTAAGCAAATAATGATGCACGAAGTTGGATAAGCAGGATTATTCTGAAGATTCTCTTCCCCTCAACCCTGGGGGAAAACCCATCTCTAGCTAAAAAATTTCACTGAGGGGAAGAGGAAGGCAAGATTATGATAGTAATAGAAGGTGACACTCTTGTATTGGCCTCTACAAATGCAAAAATAAACCAAGCCTGGCTGCAAAGATAGTTTTCTTTCAATATTCCAGCCTACATCATCATCCCTTCTCAGCTACACTAACAGAAATCATCTTGTTTTTTTACAGATGAAAAGCAGGAGTCAAGAGAAAATAGGAATATCTACACATAAAGAAGAAAGCAATGCGAAAAATGCAGCTCTTTAATTTTATGATGTTACCTTCATTGCAAACTCATGAACCCTGTCACCAGCCCACACTGGATGCGTATGTGCATCTACCAAGCCTAAAAGAGACACCAAAGGAAATATATACTCAAATTAGCTCTCTGTGCAAGAGGAAAGCTAGTGAGTATGGAAACAAATTAAAGGGACAGCAGAAGTTCCCCGTGCAGCCTCTACTGTTTGGAAAGAAAAACACAAGGCCAAAAATCGAGGATTTTCAAAGAAAAAATCCTAGGATTTTCTTTAAAGACTACCAGTTTTCTTTTAATTATGTTTAAGGGTATTTACATCTCTATGCGAAACTTACTTTTCTACTGAAATACATCAGTTGCTCAGTTTCTTATGCTGATGCTTTGAAACTAGTGAAGAAGACAACTGAAAAATTATAAGTTTTGAAATAGGCCTCATCAGGCCTCAAGACCTCTTTAAAAAATGCAAAGTGCTGAAGTTGATCTTGGCAATCTATCTTTTACCCTGGCAATCATAGAATACCTAAGGTTGGAAGGGACCTCTAGAGGTCATCTAGTCCAACCCCCCTGCACACGCAGGGCCACCT
>JAWLRI010000505.1:1496263-1528903 GCA_034781795.1 Crypturellus tataupa
CTGCAGAGCTGCTCTCCAGCAGGTCAGTCCCCAGCCTGTACTGGTGTCTGGGGTTATTTCTCCCCAGGTGCAGGACCATGCACTTGGCCTTATTGAATTTCATGAGGTTTCTCACTCATGTGAGAAACTCATGAGGTTTCTCACTCCAGAGGCAAAGGCTGGAGCTGGACTCTTTCAAAACTATCATTTTACTGTCCTACGCCTCTAGACTAGGAATCTTTAGAGGCTTTCCCAATGCTTCATCTGCAGACCAGAAGGGTCTACCTGATATTCTCTGCACAGAAACCCAGTCTGACCCCTTCTCGATTCACATTTCTCTACACAGTTTTTCATACTATGGTCCTTACATTCAGCTGTCTTTACTACTGTCACTCCTCCTCTGACTTTAGCAGAAGACTTCACTCCAGGCAGGTTCCATCTCAGCTTCCTAGCATTCCCAATGGCCATGGTCCTTAGACCTCCTTACAAGCTAGGATTCATTTGTAGGTACTTATAGATATTGTCAGTAGAGTTCCTGTGAATCATTCCCACCCTTACAGATATGCTGAGCTCCAACCATTAATTATCCTTTATGTCAAGTCCACAATACCAAAATGGACATGCTTCAAAGGGAATATTTACAGAGCACTCATATCCTTTTGCATTTAGATTAAGGAGGGGATTTGGAATGGCACTGAGGAATGTCCCACAGCTGTCCAGGTTAAGGGCTGAACCCATGACTGCAATAGAAACTGCAGACATCCAGACAAGTCTGGGCACAGAATATCAGGGCTGTTCTTACCTTTCTAATACCAATCACTGTGTAGGCATGGCCAGCAACAAGCCCATTCTTCAGGACCTTTGTTGTCTGCATACAAGGAAGAGAAACAGAAATTAAAAAAAATTATTCTACATCTAATCACCCAGCAAGCTCATACCAACAGCCAAGAGACCTGCACAAGCAATGACCCTCAAAGAAATTAGGACTGTTTTGAAATGAAAAGAAAGACAGGACTGAGCTCCTAACAGTTATATTTTACAGCACGGCTGCAATTTGGAAGGTTGATTGCGAAGTTCCCTTTGTAAACTGGGGATCTTTGCCTAAAGATCAGCTCATTTTTTCAAAGTTCAAGAAGGTAGATTTAGATATGAAGAGTAGTAGGAGTTACCAACAGCTGAAAGGTTGGCTTAAGGTTTAGAAGCCAAGGTCTGATGCCATGTGCTGACCTCTCCAATTTTAGTTCTAAGTTTATTCTGTGATTCTCTGCCTCAATGCTCCATCTGTAAAAATGGAACATTCATTTAACAAAAATGAGAAAATGAAGCAGGTCCTTTTCCAGCAGAGTTTCTTTGATAGATAGGTCACCTCCTAAACATAAGAGAAAGATAAGGGCAGCAGAGAACCCATCTGCAAACCTTAACAGGAGTGTAATTATACACAAAGTCACATGTAGCAGCTTTCATTCTTTACAGGAGTCACAATGACTAGTTCAGCAGAGAGAAACAGGTCTGGAAAGGCTCTTAGCTGTGAGGCCATTTGATGTCGTAAGTCTCACCCCTAAACGTGTCTGACAGCCCATGAGAGATCTGCTGTAGGTTGCTCTTGTCATGATATCCCACAGATCAGGAGGGGCTGCTGCCAGCTTGATCGTTACATTAACACCACCTGTGAAATCCACCAAGGCTTCTGAAACTCGCCCAATCTGCAGATCCTCATAGGAGCCGTAGAGCCTAATGAAAAAGATATCAATATAATATCTGGGATATGGTGGGTGGCAGATGGTAGTTTGAGACCAGCATGCCAAGGAAAGCCCATAATGAAGGTGTGCAAAAGCAAAAAGATAGCTGTAACATATGTTCTTTTTAAGAAATCTTTGTCCTTTAAGAAGAGAGGAATCTAGCAAACTAACTCTGAGGTTGGCCACAGAAAAGCAAATCCTTATTTCATTCATTTTCATCCCATTCTCATCTCTGAGCAGCAGTGAGAACATGCCCATCACAACTTCCGTGATAACTCTGCTGAGTGAATGTTACCTCAACATCTCACCAGAGACCTGGCTCTATTTACTGTGCCTTGAGAGCTCAGTCTCCAACCTGATTTTTTTTTTACCACAGCCGAGCAACTTTCCCTTTTTTTGTCCTAACACTACCACCAAGTGAAAAACAACTTTCCCTCCCCTTTTGCAGTCCTTCTCTCAGTGTTAACTAGGATTCCCTACCAGTCTGCAGAGAGACTGTTTCAGTCCCAAAACAACAAGGCCCATCAGCTATGCCCAGTTGTTTCCTTCTTAGTCCTTGTAAACCACTCCAGACAAAAAGCCCTGGAGAAGCCAGTAATCTCAGTGTGCCATGTGGCCTACTGAGAGCCTCAGCTTTGAGGGATCCCAGAGCAGAAACCTTTACCATGACCAAAGGAAAATTCCTCCAGAGCCCCAAAATGAAATCCCTTAAGGGTTTTCCTCAAACTAATAATACAGCAAGAGAAGCATCAGAAATGTCACTTTTGAAAATCTTTATTGTTGGTCTCCTGTTCTTCTGAAAGTTCCTGATAGCAAAGAAGGCATTTTCTCAGCCAACCCACCGCAAAACAATGCTAAAACTCAGGATAGGTATGTTTTTATGCCTATATCTGAACACTTAGATTTTGTACAAGGGCTTGAATCGATAATAACTATTATAGTGGCAACTTAGATCATTTAATTATAGAAAGATGAAAACCATTTATTGCACTGCAAGTGAGACAAAGCCTAGGAGATACATTTACAAATGAGATCAAACTATGTAGGCACCAAGCAACATATTTTAGAGACACTATTTGCATAACTTGGCATGAGTCACTTACTTGGCATATGCCTTCTCCAGAAGGGCTCCCCAGAACACATTCTTGTAGACTGAGGAAACGAAGACCAGCTCTCCTGCTTCATTCACTGGTAGGAGATCATCAACCACCACATCAACCCATTTACCAAAGTGCCAGAACTGTCAGGGGAAAAGAATGAGCTGCTGTTTCCTTGTAAGAAACCTCCCCTTGAAATAACAGGAAAGGCACTGGGGCTGAGCCGCAGGTGCACAGGCCTTGTGGGCAGGCCTGCATTGGGTCAGGGGGATTTCTTAGCTCACCCATGCAGCTAATACTTCAGTCCTACCAAATGGAGGAGAAAGCAAACTGCGCATCAGGTATAAAAGGGAGATTAAGGGAAATCTTGCACAGCTGAGCTTTTGGGGAAGGAGTTCCCAATTGCAGGGTGGCAGAGCTGCAGTAAGAGTGAGGCAAAAGGGCGTAGAAGATTGGGGCAAACGTGTTTGAGGATTGCTGCCACCACATAACAATCAGGGCTGAGGATCGGGACGGAGCAGTGGCCAGAGCAGTGACAGGAAGCCTGAAAGGAACCAGATAGTTGGGTGCAGGCGGAGGACAGGGGCAGGATCCCCAGACCGAAGTGTTTCACTACAGCTCTGGGGAGCAGAGGAGACTTTGGCTGGATTAAAACCAGCACTGGGTACAGCTAGAGAGATGGGCCAAGAGGAGGCAAATCCTCAGAGCATCTCCAAGTTGATTCACGGCAGGGGCGATAGGCTGCCCTTCACACCAGGTACCTCCTGGCTACTTCCCCAGCAATGCAACCAGATACAAATTATCTAAAGGTGCAACATTCGGCACCACCAAACATGACACAGGATTTCTGAGGACCTCCTGGGCTGCTGGGGAGGAGATGTACCCGGAAGTGAAAAATGCCAGCGTATTTCCTGTCAAAGCTTTGGTTTTGTGGCACAACTGCAGCTAGGATGTCCTGGTGGAACGTCAACGCTTCCAAGGCAGCGAGGAACCAGCAGTTCCCTGCACCAAGACAAACGGACAAAAACAGTTGACTGAAGAGTAAGTTGTCAGCTGAGTTAAAGCAATATCCTTAAGATCCTAGCAGAAGAGCAATTGTGTTGATTTCTTTAAAAATGTAAAGATGCATGAACTGAGATGTTCCAGACGTGCACTCTATTAAGCAAGACCCTTTTTGTTTTATAATTGTTATCTCGTGTTTTGTTTGGATGGTGTGTGATTAAATACAAAATCTAACAAGAAATAGCTCTCAAGGGAAATACTCTGTTTTCATTGACATTATATTTTTTTCCTGTTATCTAGAGAACACATTATTAAAAAAAGCTTTTACTCTTTCTTTGAAAAAAATAACTTCTCACAAGAGAAAAATCATTTTTAATAGATCTCACAGGCAAGACTGTACTTACCAGACACTATGTCTAAAGGATTAAGTAATTTAGTCTTGATCCTACCTGTTTGGTAGATACCAATATATCTTTTTACCTTGGGTAACAGAGGTGCAAAATTGATTTTCCCAACTGCAAAGCTAGGAAGGGAATGTACCCACACTATCTAAGTCTTAAGTACACAGATAGCATGACCCTCAGATTTTCCTGCCTCTGTGGTCTCTGCTCAGCTGACAAGCAGCAACATCACAGACACACAGAGGCACCTCCTATTCTAGCACTAGCATGCACTGAAACAACAAAGTGCCACTTTCAGCTTGTGGAGACACCGCTCACCCATTAAATCCCACTTTGAAGCTTGCCAGACTTTCTATTGAGTCTGGCCCATCTTATTAATTCACATTCATGCCAACTGAAATATTCAGATTATGTGCACTTTCTATTTGTATACTTGATTTTCTAGTCAAAATCATTCTCAAATGTTCTCTTGCATATAAATATACATACATACTTACAAAAAGGAGCTTCCTTACCCACTAATCCTTGACAGAGATCAAGTTGCTTTCTGTTTGCAGCATAAAACACTGGAGTGCTATGTAAATCCTGGGAACACCAGAGAGAAAAGAGAGAGTCAGATCACTCACAAGGGAGATGCCTGAGCCTCAGGCCAGGGGATCTCTGGCTGCAGTGCTGTGATTTCATGAAATGAGAGATTCAGTGTGTTCCTAGACCAGGATGTTAAAAACCTTGTGGCTATGTGGCCCAAAACACTCTGCCCATTCAAAGCCTGTTCACAATACTCAGGCAGGGTAGCTATGCTCCAGCAGCTACTATTCTGGCTCAGGTCTCACTTGTTGTCACATGCCCTAACTTGATCCAAGCCTGGGTATGCATTTGTGGTTGGTCCACACTGAATTTAGTCTCTGAAATAAGCCCATGCTGCACAGATGCAGCATCAACAGCCACCATCTCCCAGTGTGGCTCGTGAGTTTCTAGGCTGAGCAGAAATTATGCAGGTTAGAGGGTCTATTAAAATATTACATGTATTCCATTTTGCATCCCATGTGGGCACTCATTAAAAAATGACTGTTAGTGCAGCTCAGTCACTTTAGGAAAGCCTTTCTGTGAGCACACGGACACACAAAGTCTTTCACTTAAACGCTAACAAAACTGACAAAACTGTCTGTATGAGGTGTTAGAGCTACCCTGGCTTAGCTTCACCAGTAAAAGTGGACCATGATGTGTGGTTGCCCTCTGTCTCCTCAGGTGATAGGACCAGCTCTTCACATCACTGACTGTAGCCCACTACCAAGGGTGTCCTCCAAAACCCTACTGAAATCTGCCAGTCCAACCCTCTGCAATTGCTCTTCAGCAAGGTTCAGCCACTCCAGGCTACAGTAACAGAGCCCAGCTACTGCAACCCTCAGCTATCTTGGTTGACATCTTCACCCAGCTCTCCATCTCCTCCACCAGCCCTGGGAGAGGCACACAAGGCCCTGTCCTCTCACATCCCCAACTGCACTGACTGACAGCTGAGCTCCAAACTAACTGATGCCTGCTAAAGACATTTCTCTCACTGGGATATGAGTGAGTTTATGAATAATTGCTCAGAAAGAAAACGCATTATTCTTTCCCTCTCTCAAGTGCCTCTAGGGTCAAATTAATAACCTAAGCATAAATTTTTGTTCCACTGTTACGGCCCACAAATCACTCAAGCTAATTTTCACGCTGTTGGCTTCCACTTCAGGCAGCAGCAGAGAAATGGCAAATCCTCAAAAGGCATTTATAGTAATTAGACACCAAACCCTATCGCTGACAAACTTGGGTGTTTAGTTTGCAGACTATCAATCCCGGATGCAGCAAGCTGTAAGCCTTCAGGCTCACTGGCACCATCTTAGCACTTTCTCTGCAGCACAGGGACTGAGGGATGCAGAGTATCCTTCCTCAGGGAGCCCTTGCAGCCCTTGCAAATGGCAGCCTTCTCCAGGAGGGAGCTTTCTGAGGCTTTAAGCCCATTCCACTATTTCCAGGATGGGGAGGACAGAATTAAAGATGTGATTGACTTTTGAGATTGGGGTTCACATTTGCCTTCCCTTCCAACTCCCACTTCGCTTATGTGGCTGCATCTGTGCCCGGCAGAACCCAGCTCGGGCCCTGGAGGATCCTGCCTCAATACATATTACAGGTGACACTGACTTATATAAAACCTCGAAAAGCAAGGCTGCCCCTTACCAAGCTCCGCAGCGTGCTTGGCAAAGGTGTCTCTACTTTCTTTTTGAGTCTTGCAAGTTTTCCAAGAACAGGACCCTTTTAAAAATCAGCACATAACTTTACTAGGAAATGCCATCCACTGTTATCCAGCACAATCGCCTTACGAACCCAGGAACGTAAAGAGTCAGTTCTCACATACATTTATAGACCATTTACAGGAAGATCTCACAATTTGTTGCTCAGTGGCCCGGTAAGAAAAGTATTCCTTTGCTAACAATAGCCCAGAACTTTAAACACACAAGCCTTATACTAACAGTGTCAGGCCCCACTCCTGGCCTTTTCGATTTGTTATCAATTTGTTTTGAGAACTTGCTGTGTGACCAGAGCTTGCTACCAGCTGCCTCTTGTTGTGACCTACTGCTTGAGTGTGGGCTAACAGGGAAGGCCTTGAAAATATGGGCACAAGTTGAAAAACAGAGGCCTCAGAACTAAAAACAACTCACTGACTAGTCACTCACTGGCGCTATCACAGCAGAAGCTCAACCTTGAGAGCTGAGGGAAAAACACAGTAAGTACAATAAAGAGAAGACTAAACAGTTAAGCAAAAAAACCAAAACAGCAGTCCAGCTAACGGATAAGGCACCTGCCACTGCCTGTGAAAGTAACACCCTCAGCATCACAAAGTACGTCCGCAGGAAAAGGGCCAAAGGCTAAGAACTGTCTAAAAATTTAGGTATCTTCAAAAAGGTTGAAATCTTGAATTTGGGGGGAGGAATCATCACCATGAGAACTGTCACCAGGGCATGACAGTGGGCTCATGGGAGCTGCAAGACACTTGCCCTGGGGCCATCAGCTCTCCTGCTCTTCGCCTCCCCTGCTTTCCCTCTCTTCATTACTGCCTGCAAACGTAAGGAGGCTGCTTCTGATTTCTGGCATCAAAGGCTTCAGAGGCAGTTGCGAAATTATACGTACCCCAAGCTTCCAAATAACATCTGATACAACATGAATAATGTCCGAATGCTTTAAAGCACGTCTAATGAAAGTCTAAGAGTAGGTCAGTTCTAACATTGTTTGCTAGCTACCAGCTCTAAGCATGCACTTGTGTGACAGTATTTATTGAAAATCACTCACATGTGGCCTCTTCCACTGTAGCTTTGGGGGGAGTCTCTTCAGCAGTGCCCCCGTTCCAATAGAGCTGATGTGAGCAGGGAAATTCTCATCTGTGAACAGACACTTACTCTTCAAGCACATCTCTAGCAATGCCTGGTAGTTCTGCTGGACCGGAGGGTTGTGTTTCTGAAAGACACTCCTGCCCAAGGGCATGGGCAACTTCTTTTTCCTTAAGCAAGGCAGCAAAGGCATGGTGATGTCCACTGCAAAGCCAGGATAAATTTTCCACAGATGATCCTGCAGGGATCTATGCCCTGCACAGTCCTGGTCAAAACTCCCTGTTTCCTGGGATAAGGTGTCTTCTCCAAAAGAATTCCTGAATGTTAAAGTAAGTGTAAAAAGTAAAATTAATTTTGGCTTTTAAAATTTTCTCTTTAGCCAGCAGAGGAGGATGCCACTCATAGAAGTGAGAGATTTAACAGCTTCTAATCTAGCACCTATCACTGTACAAGGCTTCAAATTCACTGTAGATGAGTGAGGTCAAAATAAGCAGCCCCACTGACTTTTACTGGGGCTCTGAAGCCACGTACACAGCTGCTCCATCTCTCTGGACTTCTGTAGGCTCTTCAGGGTGTTTTCATATTAGGCTGCAACATGAATGACAGTCCCCATTCAATCGCATTCACACATATGGACATATGGACATTTCTCCTCCCAAAAGGGGGGAGGAAGGAAAGAAAACAGGGGTAAAAAATTTTAAACAATCCAAAGGATAACAAAAAGTAAAACATGTTAGCCTTTGATAGTTATTTCAACGTCTTTGCCTCATTTTGAATAATGATACAAGCTCCCCCCAGAGACTGCATTCCATCTTGCTGATTACCACAAATCCACACATAAAACTGTATGCAGAGATTCTTCTTCTTGGAATATTCAGGACAGCTGTTTCTCACTCCCCTGATAAAAACAGCTCAATGATTTCATAACCCCCCTTTTTTTTCCTGCCACAAACACATATGCTAATACTGGTAGCTCTGCTAAACATCAACAGCCATCACCTTTTGCTGTGAGTGCTGGGCTCCTTT
The DNA here is from genome assembly GCA_034781795.1 of Crypturellus tataupa. NCBI lineage: Eukaryota > Metazoa > Chordata > Aves > Tinamiformes > Tinamidae > Crypturellus > Crypturellus tataupa. The sequence goes on from JAWLRI010000505.1 coordinate 1,504,870, forward strand.
TGTATGGAACAGGACAGCAAGATTTTAAAAACCATAGCAGATAAAACAATGGCCACCAGTGGTAGCAAGGAGAACACAGCCCTCCTACCTGTAGTGCTGACTGCAGAAATAAAGAAATGGTTCCCATGCTGTAACTACACAATATTTGGAAGGGTTCCCTGCAGAAAAGGCTTTGCACCCAAGAGCAGATCTAATTTTCTCTAGTTCTCCCTCAAAACCTTGCCTGATGTTCACTGATGTTCACGGCTACAGCATGAGCAAGATTCAGGGAGAAGGAAATAAGGCAAAAACAAGAGGGAAAAAAAGGCCTGGAGACTGCACGTCATATGGATAGATAGACAAAAAAGAGATGAAAAACAAATCCTCATTTTGATGCTCCCTAGGACAAAAATGGCCAACAACTGATGTACTTTGAGCCATTCTGAACAGCAAATACTTGAGACCTGCTTTTCAAATGAGCATAGCATCCACTGTGCCAGATAACCAGTTCACACCTCAGACTCGTATTTATTTGAAAAACACCTAACCCTTATAGACAGGCTTTGAAACCCAGAGATGAAATGCAAGAGGACTTTCAAAAACGATCATCTGAATCACCTGACTACGCAGCCTCATTTCTGAGAGGCTGAGCTGGCAGCCCTTGACTGGTGCAGTGCGTGCCAAGTGTCAATAGTGTGACTACTTCATATGTTTTCAAAACTCCCACATGAACCCAGGTGTAGGTATTTTAACTTCTGACCCGAATCACCTGCAAATCTCAGAGCACAGGATGAAATGGAGCATCTTATGTCACGACCAGTCACTACTTAACGCAGCTACAGTACGTTCCTAGTGTTTAACCCTCTGCTTGCCATCTGGCTTTAGAGCCAAGTGTAACAGCAGGAGCCAGAAACAGCTGCATGTGACCAGCCAAAACGCGCCTGCAAGTCACCTGTATCTACTCAGCATGTTCCTGAGCCAGATGGTCAGCACTCAGTGTGCTCCACCATGTCCTCTGGCCTGGGTGGAGCACAGTGTGTGTGTGTCTCCTCCAGCAATCGTAATTTCTAAGGGAGAGCAGCCAAGTGTAGTACACGGAGGTTAAAAGCTCTAGATGGAAACTGTGAATGAGTAGGCTGGGCGGATCCGATCCTGTGTGCTTGCACATTCCTCTAGTGTGTTTGCTGCCTGATCTAACTCCTTCCACTAAATTAGCATCCTATGATCTCCCTTGACCTTTCTCATCATCTTGGAAGCCATGAGGTAGCCTGGTCCCTAAGTCTTAAAATAAGAATCTGAAGAATTCACAGCAAATGCTCTAATTTTAGTAAGAGCAATTACATCATGAAATAATCTTCTGAGAACTTCTCTGTCTGTGAGAGGATTTGGAGTTAACAGGTCTGCATCAGGGCTGAGAATCTACCCCACATTGTTCACAATATAGCAAGCATTTCCAGATGAGATAACAAATTTAAGGGTGAACAAAATAAATGATACAGGATCATCTTTTACCTCAGTTTTGAAATACAATAGAGTATTAACTTACAAAAAAATAAAACACATTGTTCAAAACAGCAATGTGACTATATGAGGCTTTGTTAGGCATTACTAGTCTCTGAACACTCATTATGAAAACAGCACTTGCAGGTACAGCCTTATGTCTTTGATTAAACATAGTGGTGTAATTCAGAAACAGACTCCCAAATGTGATTCCTGCTCTTTCTGCAGGCATTTTAGCAAATAACACTACCCTGAAAAGAAGTACCAAACTATGTTTTCTCACAAAGTAGACAGACATACTGAAAGATGGAGGGTGGCCTGGATTTCCTGTCCTTGTATTATTGGCTCAAAAGGTGATGAAACTTTCTGGTGCTGAGCCTGCCACGGCAACACAGAAAAGCTGACACAGTCTGTTAATAAGAAGTCCACTGCAGAAAAGGTTCTGTGTGTGATTTCCAGAGCCATAATCAATACCTCTGCAGGCAAAGACACACTCTTAAAGACTTTGGCTGAAATTTTAAAATTAACATTCTTTGCAATACAGATTGTCTAAACTCCACTGCAATTAGTGAAAATATGAAAATCTCATTTGCTCCAAATCTGTCAGCTCTGTCCTTTACCACTTAAGGTTACAACATCCTATTCATAAACATCCTAATTATTACAGATCCTGACTACTCATAACTACAGCTAAAATCAAAAGAAACTTTTTATCTCTGAAGAATATTCTTTGGCCAAATATCAGCCAAACTGTCCCTAACCAGCAAAGCTGAGGGAAGCATGCCTGAAAACCAGGTTGGCTGAAACCCCAGCCTGTGTTCACAGACATTTAGGTCACAGAAACTTTGAGAGCTGGGACAGGCAGCACAGCTGACATCGTTCTAGTTTCTTTGAATCACACCCATTCTTCTAGTGTTTGTTGATAGGAACTTTCTGCCTTCCCCCTTCATTTCTTCCACAGCAAAGTACAGCAGCAGCTGCTCCATTCAGTACAACCAGCAGCAACATGTAACTAATACAGCCGCCTGATTCTAGAGGACAGCTTCATCTAACTACCATGAGTCCGAGAAGTTCTGATGATAGTTATTTTTCTTTTAACCCTTTGTAAAATCCCAGCCCTGTGGGGATAGACACAGGGTTGGGATTTTACAAAGACAGCAGCTGAATGTCAGCACCAAGTCACTCTAACAGTACTTAGAATTGTCCTACCTTCTCCAGGTGTGTCCTCACAGCACAGAAGAATGGTTCTACTGATGGCAAAGCCCACTGCTTATATATGGCATATATGTTACCTCTACCTGTGTGTGCATTTGTGTGTGTACATATATCTTGTCTACGTAACCCTGAGAACTGGTCCTCACCTATCAAATACTGTGATAGAAGAAGGAGGTGGGGAAAAAACAGATGTTGTGCAATAGTAGAAAATTTCAGGAAAGCTCAATGAAAACTGTTCCAGAGAAGGCATGAAAGAACAGGTCAGTCCATCACACAAACTGAATTTGACTCACCCAGTGGAAGGCAGCTTCCTTGTTTTGTTAGCCATTACGTTAATCAAGGCACAAAAAAAAAGCCAGCTCTCTATATGTCACTGACAAGGTAGAATGCGAGAATGCATTTGACTGTGTCTCGATCCATAAACTTCTGCTTTCAGCTAAGGAAAAGAAATTACAAAGCAAATACTCTCAAGCCCCTCCCCAAAGGTCCACATACAATGAGAGCATGTGGGAGCACAGCCTCTCCACTTTGTCAATCAGTAAACTGTTGGAATTTTAAAAAAAAATATATATAAGCTTGATGGAAATATATTTCCTATCATGGAGACACCCAAGATATAGGAGAAACCTCCAATCTTTTCCACTGTAAGGATCAATGAAGTCTCAGATGATTTTTCTTTCTGGCACAATTACAGACACTTGGAATTATATACCCCATATGAGCAATACAACATTCTTTCTTTGATTTATAAATTTAATATGCAAGCTCTTTGGATGTAAAGATACTTCTCACTCACTGTATGTACGTTATCCAACCCAGTGCTCTCCATTCTGGGTGCACTTCTGGGTTGCAGCACCTTGTCCTACCCCAAGTAACAAAAGGACATGAGCAATATGGAGCACCAGGCAAAAGAACAGTGTATGAGAACCAAATTACCCAAGAACAAAGATAAGAGAAACAAATTGGGAAATATTTCAGATGAATATAAAGTAGCAAGGTAGAACAGGTAAAGTACAAGGAAGGACAGGAAAACAGCACCTTTCCAAATTATAAAGGTAAAGCAATAAGTAAGAGATGGGACAGACTATACTGGAAACAATTCTATTCCCAGGCCTCATGGCAGCAGAAAATGGTTGAAAAGTTCAATCTAAAGAAAGTAGGTGAAGCTCTTCTTTCCTTATCTATCAAATTAGTGTATTTGGTTTAATTCTGGGGGCCTGCTGCATGTTCTTCTCCCCCTGTCCCCACCGCACAAACCCTGATATTCCCTGTTGGATCCATCACTAGCTGAACTTTTGACATTTGGTGCCTATTTGAATTTCTTTCTTTGCAATGAACAAGCAGTAACAATCATTAAGCATCAGGAAATCAGTTTTCTAAACTACACTGTTTCCTCAAACTTCTTCAAAGTATCAGATTTCTATGGTAATGACTGAGTCACCACATCTTTTCAGAACTTGGTGAGTTGCTCATGTCCCCATTCTCTGATGGCCTTGTAGGCAGAAAACCTCTCTGATTTAAGGCAGGGAGATAAGCAAACAAATGTGTCACAGTCATTTGATTTCACACAAAACCAGTTTCAGTTATTACGATGTTGTGTTTTACCTCCAAACTTCTACGTTTCGTTTTTAACACAAATACCGCGTGGCATGAGCGCAGCCTCATCCACTTCCAGTAGCCTCTCTCAAGTAAAATCTCTCTCTCAGACTGAACACTCATCGAAGTGACTGCCTGCAACCCCACCAAGAACAAGGACAAGGCTCAGAAATACAGACCTGGAAGTTTAATCTGCCATAACTTGAGCAAAAAAGACAAACTTTAAGATAAAGGACTAGAGCAGACGTACCTCCTCCTATCAGTATCAGGAACCTCTATGTTATGATCACAGCATTCATTTCTGGGCAGAACATTCAAGAAATAGCTTTTCTTTTTGAATTGCTCAGAAACTTTCAACAAAAACAGCCCTTTTCCAGTATTGACTTTTCATGAAAAATCACTGTTTGGAAAATGTTTCTTTGCTTTAGTTCCTTTTCTGCTTACAAAATAGACCATTTTCAAAAATATTTTAATTTTTTTTAAGTTTTTTTTCCTGATGCCTGCGCTGTGGACCAATCTCACCAACAGAAAGCTATTTATCAAAACATCTGCGATGAAGAAATGAAAAAGAATAAATAATAAAAACAAATTTAAATTTGAATTCAAAGTTTGCAAAAAATGTATTTATATTCTAAACTTCTTTTCCTAATTTAACTTTTGTATGTGTGACCAGCTATATATTTCCTCATGGCAGGCAGAGTCCTTGAAGAAGTCAGCCTTTCAGAAAAAAGGGATTGAGAAACATTGCAAAAAGAGATGAAGGTGTGTAATGTTTGGAAGTTGACTAAAGAAGATACACAGAAATTGCAAAGATTGGTTGCAATTGCCACAGAAATAAAGAACTTAACAAAAGAAAGGACTCTCTTCAGAAACTGAGGGTTTTTTTTAACCATTTGGCCATCAAGTATAAATATTTATGACTAGTACAAGTTAATTGTTCATACCTATCACTGTCTTGTATATATAGGACAACCAAATCACTGCCTACTTGAATGAGTTAGTTCCCATAACCTGCACAGCAAAAAACTTTGTCACTCTTCTCTCCCATTCATTGCATTCAGGAAGAGCATCAAGGTGTTCTAGGGAGATTTACAATCAAAGACTTCCTGGCTTGACCTTTATTCAGCTCTGAGAAAAAGAATATCACAGGAAAACACTAAGGAGCAATAGAGTCCATATATAGTTGTAGAAATAGCCAGAATAGCATCTGAACAACACAAACCTTAAATGGCAGAACTATCTAGAACATGAAAGTGATTTTTTTTCTTGTGAAACTTGTTGACTTCCACAGGGTCTTCTATTTTCAGAAATTTTCACTAGAAACAATTCATCAATTTTTTCACATCAGAATCTCAGTCTATTTAAAAAGATTTAAAAACATTCATTTCACTTTCAGATTAGTTTTAGCTATTGTCAGTAAAGCAGAGAAGCTTGACCTTCAGAAAATATCACCCACTTACGGTTTTAATTTAGGGGGGAAAAAAAAGAAAAAAAAAATGAAAAATGGTCTCTGGAGTCATCAGTATCACTTCATGGGTCAGGCTCACAGAAAAGCTGTGTAAATGCATCAGACCACAGCATGAGAACCACCAAGAAAATACAAGTCGAATGCATAGAAAGAGACCCTGAAAGCACGCACAAATTTTTTAGCATTCCTAGGTCTGTCCTTGGATTAGAGACAGCTAGGAAACAGAAATATGTTTAGTGATAACAACCTTATTACCCTTGATTTGATCATTCAAATGTAAGGATCAAAAAACAACTATCAAAAACCAACTGCATTTGATGCAAATTTACATATTTGTGCCAAACAGACTGACTTATTCCCATCCTGAAATAGAGTTGGACACAAGAGGCTGGGAAAGGGCAAAGCCTATGACATGATGGGCCCTTTTCCAAAGCTGTCTCTTGCCACATTTCTTGGACTTGGTGAAAAAAATTCAAGTTAAAAAAAAAAAAAAAAAAGCTATGTGGAGATATTTCAGGAAAAGTCCCCACTCACAGCGCCTTGTCCCAACAGCTCTGCCATACTTAGGGCTGCCTGGCCGTGTTGCATTACAGCTGATGGTCAACCTTGAAGATGTACTCAGCCATGGAGCAAGGCTGGAAACCCATCCAACAGGAGCAGGCTTCAGTCCCAGTGCTGTAGCATTCACTCTTCAGCTGCCCAGTCACCCTCATTGCTGCAAAAATGAAACAGTGAAGCCAGCCATTAATTTGCCTATCTTGCCCGCTTAAACAGTGACTTTTTCTGTGCATGGACCTCTGCTTCCATGTTAAACCCAGCCTGACTGTAGGAGACACAATGAACAGGGCCTGTAAGGGCAGTGAGTTATTTAGGGCCATTCAGCACTGTTAATAATCACCTCGGGGCAGATCTCTCAGCACAGCAGTGCATAAGCTCTCACACACAGCAAAGGCCCCTGCTCCTACAAGCATTGCTGCTTTCTGCCTTTGAAAACTCTTGTGGAAGGGCCGTACATGGCATTCCTGTTCTTGGGAGCCTGGCAAGCATGGCAGTCCTTGCTCTGATGAGGGAACGAACTCGTAAAAATCACCGCTTCGCCCGACCAGCCCTCACTACCCGCAGAAGAGCCACCGCGACGTAAAGATGCACCCATTAAGACTACACACGCTCATTTAAACACGGCCGGTATTTATCTCAAAGCGAGACGAAGAGCGTGAACAAAATGGCGGCGGGCGGCGCGGGGCAGGGATGGGGCGGCTCGCAGGGCGGTGCGCGAAATGGCGCCGCCCGCCTCGGCCGCGAGTGAGAGCGAGTATCGCCCTCGCCTCACCGAGCAGCCACCTGCTCTGCGGGGCATCTTAGGTGCCCTCTGGTCCCCGCTGGCTGCCCTGAGCAGAGAGGGGGGCACGGAACACCCTTCCAGCAGCACAAAGTGAGGGACTCCTCTTAAGTGCCCCTGGCCACGGGTGAGGTGAGGTGTTGGGTGCTGACCCACCCTCGCTCGTGTCAGATTTGACGCTTGATGCGAATTTGGGCTGAATAAGCTACAGTGCCTTAAAGGTGACCTCGGCACTGCTTGGCCAGGTGAGGGATGCTGCTCTTGCTGTCATCTGCAGGTGACATCAGCTATAAGTTATGCTGGGTTACAAGCTCCCAAGGAGCTCCCATCTACCAGCTGGGGATTTCTGGGGGCTCTCCAGCCCCACCACGTTTTGTCCAGGTGGCGGTGGCTCCCGGCTTCCCTCCAGGAGGGAGCCCAAGCCCCAGCCGTCCGTGAGCCTCCTTCCACGCAGCCGTTAGGCCCAGGTGCCTGGAAAGTTCTGGTTCTTGTTTTGCCACATCCCGCTCCTCGACACCATCCTGGCACCTGCTCCATGGCAGAGTTAGTGCCCCTCGCCGCACCAGCCTCCACGTGTACCCACCTACCCACCTCAGGCAGGTATGCCCAATAACCGTTCATATCCATAGTGCTCGGCTCCACCACCTCTTAGAGTCCACTGCCCCCTGTGGAGTTAGAGGTGGGAGAGTTTGGGAAGAAATACTCTCAATGGCAACTTTGTCTCTTCAGCAGCCTTTCCGGTTGCTCTTACAATGGTTATGATCATATTGTCCTGTTAATCAGGGCTGGAGTTTTTAATACTCCTTCCCGTGTGGTGCCTCAAACGCCCATCTGGTGGTTATCTTCCACAGTAGACACTTTCAATTTGTGCTTATGTGTATTTTAATCAATTTATAGTGGTTTTAGCACACTTACATGTATGTGCATACACACATTCCTGTACACCAGAACCAGGGGGATACACTGGCCCTTTGAATGAGTCTTCCTGGTTTAATCCTTTCTTCAAATAGTCAAATAGTCATATTTTGCTCTAATAGGCTTCAAATATGCAGCTAAAATCCAGTGTTTTGTTGACTACATTTAAAAACAGACGTGAAAATATCAGTGGAATTACAGTAAGTGTTGGGTGTGCTCTTGTGATACTGCTCTACTTTCTCAGTAAGCACTGACATAATCTCTATTTTCCTTCTAAACATTGCTTGCTATGAATGCAAAGGATCAACAAGTGATGGTGCCTTACTGCTTGCAGGGGCTCCTGCTGCTTATTTTGGCTTTGGTTTTCCCCAGCGGTACCACAGTATGTCATGAAAACAGAAAACACAAATATAGTGAGCAAATGTTCAACAAACTGATGTTTTTTGCCCTGGAGAGGGCACATGGATGCTAAATTCCAACCTATATTTGCATATTCCCATATTTAATTGAATGTCAGGACATCTAGTTCTGTGAACAAGGACTAGATGGCAAACTGGCCTCCATGCTTATTACATTTATTCCATCTCATATCTACACTTTTCTTGACTTTTGTCTATTTTAGAAATTCCAGAGAAGATTTTGAAGGACAAAGATGACTTCTGCAGCTTTATTTCCAGTGATCCAGTCTCCAGCAACTGATAAAATTAATTTTGGTAAAAGGGATAAAAAAGGGAAGATAAATTCTGTGTTTTGCTTCATACCTCTGGGAAATGTGCAGTTATACTCTAAGGACAAACTTGAGTTCTGTGCACAAGCCTTTTCAGAAAATCATGGGAAGATCCTTACTTAAATTCTCAGAATAGGTGTAGATTTTATGCTTAGTAAGATAAGAGCATGTTTCATTCTCAGCTTTATGTTCTGCCTGCAGAAAGGTAGAACTCAGGTATTCCTATGTATTTACATATTTCTTGTGTCTTTTCCTCTTTAGTAAATTAGCCTATGAAGAAAAAAAGCTAATCCACTGCAAAACTAGTGGTTTATAAGGCTCAGTGTCTGATATAATTTTAAAGAACTGCCCAGAAGGGTAAATGCAGGAGCGATCTGTGAGTCACATCATCAGGAATTTCTTGTGTGATATAAAAAGTACAAACTCTAAACACTGAGCTGTATTTAAAAACAATGTTAATTTTAGAGCTCATTGGATGTAAAGATGGGAAGGTAGTATTAACAGAGGACTCCTGACTAAATTTCTTAATTTTAGCAGGTTTGAATCATAACTGTAATGTTCCAGTAAAAGTGTACTTTGAAATGATTTTTTAATGTGATATTTTAAGTAGTATCAGATTATAACATTTTTCTGCAAAATTTTATAGATGTTAATAAAAGCATTCAAAAGAACGTAAGTCCTTTCGCACTGAAAGATGGAAAGCCAATTCTTTACAGAGATGCTGAGTCTTGGTCCCCTGAAAAGGTATTGTCCTAAAATTATTAGTTTGAATATTAATGTCCTCTGGTCATATTGCTTGTGTTATTATCTTTGTCTATTTTAGTTTCTCAGATTTGACAGTGTTGGTTGGAAGATAATTAATTTTACCAAAAACTTAAAGCAAGACAGTAGAAAGAAGAGACAGGGAAAAGAGTAAAAGTAGAGATAGGGAAAAAATTCAATTGAATATCAGATTAATCATTGAACTGCTTTCAGGTCTATGCTGATGCTTCATGTAAGTGTATGTTACGCCTGCAGTTTCTCAGAGGACATCTTTCAAATGTGCCCTCAAACTTATTTTAGAACATCCATTCTTGTAAACAGCATATAATCTAATAGGAAAGATCCAGGACTGGGTATTAAATCCAAGTTTTAGTCCAAATACCATCTGAATTTTCTTTAAATGTTTAATTTTTAAAATCTGCTAGATAGAGCTCATAATCCTTTACAATAATACATGCAGTGTGATGAAGAGTTCTGAAAGAAGATAATAAAAGTCAATTGCTAATGAAAGTTATGGAATAGTATTTCTCTGTTTGCAAAAGTAGTGGAGGTAACTGACAGCTCATCATCCAGCATGGAAATTTCATCAAATGGATTAAATTCAAAATTTCAAATGTGGAATTGACTCAGGCCAGGTTGCAAATTTGTAATGTATGCTTAGCTTCCATCATGGCTGGTTATTTCAGTTTTACATCAAATTTACAATTATTTTTGGCATAACTTTGCAAAAGTAAAGATGAAGGAGTTCTGCATTTTCTTATTCCTGCTCATGAAAAATTTGCCTCTAAAACCATGGAAGCTTTGTATTTATTTAGACTAGTTTTCTAAATTCTCTGTTTATTCATAGATTCTGTTTTACTAAGTTTTTGGTAAATTCTGTAAACTTCTGGTGATGCAAAATGTAGTAGAACAGTGTGCTGCTTTGCTTTGAATGTTTTTTACCTTCAGTGAAAGCTGATGGGTTCAAGTATCCTGCTAAATTCGGTCTTCAGTGACTGTGTCAAGACTGACCTTTTAGAGGAGCACTGAAGCTTGCCCCATAGAGCTAATTCTGCAGGATTGTGTCTTTTGGAGGACAGCAAAACCTCTCCAACTTACATGCCTAGATTTCCTTTTTGTAGAAACAACAGAGAAGCGATAGAGGAGACCTTGTGCACACCAGTGGCACAGGACCTGTTGTCAGGAGAAAACATAGGGCCTGAGGACACATCCTGACCTAGGAACTGCCATCAGCCCAGCATCTTACAGCATCTGGTCTTACAGTTAGTCATTCTTTGCAGTTGGTGATTGTCCAAAATGTTGCCTCTCAGCAACATTTGGAATTCAGGAACTGCTCAGATAGAATGGATAGTCTTTTTTTGATGTTTCAAGGAATGTAAGAGTTTCCAAGAAATAAAAAATGAACAGCAATCTACTTGTTCTTAAATGGACAAAATCAGAATTAAGCTAAAACTACATGTGTTGCATGTCTTCTGTCTTGCTATAAATCTTTTTAGACATTTTTTGATCAAGCAATGACTTAGCTTATTTAATATGCAATTTTGAATATGCAATTTTGTGGGGTATAATCTTCTGTTGATGGAGTGGCCTACTAGTTGGTCTCTGATTTCTTTTGCTCTATAATAAGTAATTTGAACGCATGAAATAATTTTATTTTTAGTTACTTTTTATGCTGTTCCCTTCTCCAGAAGAAAGGAAGAACCTGTTTATATTCATGATGGTTAAGCTATATAAACTAAAGACCAGCTTCAATTACTTTGCTATGTTTTCAGAGTACCTTAACTTCATCTATGGCTGTCTCATTATTATCAGACCTTTAGGATTAAAATATGTCCTAATCCATTTAAACCGCTAGCTAAATTTACTTGCATGAGTTCTTCTATTGAAATTAATGGATCTCTTTATGATAGCAAAGATAAATACATGCATGCATCTTTGCAGGGCGTGGGTGTAGAAGAGTAAGTAAGATCATGTGTGTTATACAGTTATATGCCACATTACTATTAATTCACTGTGTTTGATGCCTAGTGGTATGCAGATAGAAAAGTATTATTAAGAGTTTTCAGTTTAATGAATGGACCTATCAAAAAATCTGCAGATGCTGGACAAAAAAGCTCAGAAGAATTTTAAGATTTATGAAAAGAGCACGCTTTCATCAAGGATGAAAACCTCTCACTTCACAAAGCAGGTGATCTCAGCCTTTGAAAGAAAGAAACAGATTTCAGAAGAAAAGGGTATTTATTTTCCTACTTCTAGCTGGGATATTGCTTATGCAAAATGTAAGTATTTTTTCTTTTCTTTTGTATTATTCATCTTAGTGTAGCTTTGCATGGAATTTTGACTTTTTGTCATCAAGGTAAAATGTGGGTTATAAGCATAAAGTCTTGATTTATAACAATGTCCTTCCACAGAAAGCCTAGGACTTCCACAGAAAGCCTATAGAAAAAAAAAACAAAACTGTTCACACAGATTTATTTCTTTCCACAATTTGTCCTTTAAGGGATGGTGAAAAAAAGATTTGCAAGATTAGACTTGATGATTAACTATTTAACTTATGATTAACTTTTTTTTTCTTACTATCTGCAAACTACAGCTGCTGCAGTCTGCTGTAAAGATATATATGTTACAGAAAATTGTTTGTCCCGTCAGGTGCCCCAGAATTAGAGCTGCAGGGATAAATGATTTTTAATTCTTTGTTACAAATCCTAATACTAATCTATGTTTTTTTTTTTGTTTGTTTGTTTTTGTTTCGTCAAACTTAAGTAGGTAAAAAAAAATAAATTCTTGAAAGCAAATGTTTTTCAAATCTTATTTGATAGCATTTTGAATAATGTAATAACATACTGTGATTAACATGAGTTCAATCTTCTTAAAAGGTTCTCAGAGTGATAAACAGCCTATAATAGATTACATCAGCGAACAGAAAGATTTATTTCTATTGCAGGTACTTTAAAATGCATATCTTGTTATGACTGGAACTTTCTACTAAGTATAGATTAAAAAGCCAAAAAAAAGTGAAAGCAGCTTGAACAAGCCTGTTTGTCTGAATATTGCCATTGTGGAGCGGTTCTCCCTATGCAATCTCTAGGGTAAAAACCCTGTAATTTCTGATATCTAGATTAATCTCATCTAATCTGATTAAGATAATGTAATCTTAGATATTCTAGACTTCAAGTGGCTAGTTCAAACTAGTCATCCCTGAGCAGGCAGTAGAAAAAGATTTTTCTCAAGGGTGACTTACCAGACGTTTATAAACCATCCATTTTATGATTAGCTGAACCATAGTAGGATGCTTGTCTTTTCCTAATGACTATAGGAAAGCTAAAGACTATCACCTAGAATTATTAGTTCATCATTAGTTAGATGCCAGCCAATTATTGAGATAATCTGTCCATTAGAATAGAACTGCTTTTAACCAGCAGTTTTATTTATGTGTCAGTGAACTAGTCAGATGGGCAAAGCTTACCAAGTTTAAGTTGGTAATATTAGTTTAAATTTAATTAAACTAAATAGCTAGTTTAGTTTAGCTAACTAGTTACTTTAAACTACTTAGCTAGTTTAAATTTTTGCAGTTTTCCATGAATCTGATAAAAATGTAGCCTCATGCATACTTGTTGATGTAAGGTTGTTTTGAGTTCTTTCATTGCTCTCCCAGTATGCTACCCCCTACTTCCTCAGGGTCACTCTGGTCTTAGGTCAGGCCTGGCTTGGTAGTTTTGTATTCGATCTATGTGAATGATGTTAGTCAGATATCAAGAGAGAAAGAAATTCTCTCTATAACTGGAGAGCACATACTGGACAGGTCATGATGATGCATTTTTTTCAAATCTATCAATTTAGTCATGATTTATTCTAGGTTTACTTTACTTTCAACATGAGATCAAGTCAAAAGCAGGAGAGCCCACTGCTGTGGGAACACTTAACTCTTGCATGTTTTGTAGCACTAACCATCAGCTCCTTTCCACTTGCATTCTGTGTAAGAAACTTTTATTTCCATTGGAAGAAGATCTATTCTGCTCTAGATCTTTTTACTGTGAAAGACAAGTAATAGTGTATTTTTATAGGATAACTGAGAAATTATGTGTGCAAGTGTAATATATTCTTGATTTTTGTTATTTATTGACATTGGGCATTATGAGCATTATTTTATAGACTGGTATTGAATAGGACCACTGCTTCTGGTTGCCTAAGCACCTGCTTTTTGGGAGTTATATTTGCTTGCTGAAATGATGCTATCGAAATGCAAAACACCATTTAAGCCAGAATTTTTAATGAAATACTTAATGAAACACTCTTGTTTTCCTAGTACGCAGTAACAGAAAAGAAACAAACTGTAAAGCACCTGGAAAAATTAACAGCACAGAAGGAAAAAGAAGCAAAATCTGCAGAAGAAAAGTTAGATAAAGAATTAATTGCATTCGAAGAATTTCTTGAACAAAATAGTATGAGTGCCACGGATGCATTTAGAAAGTTAGTCTCTGTTACAGTTACAGTTTCTTTTTCCACTGAAAAATGGTGCAGATGTGATTCTCGTATATTTCTGTATTTCTTTGTAGTGCAAGTAAAGCAAAAAAGTCCAAATTGAAAATGGCAACACATGTAAGGTCAGCTGTGAAAGAAATCTGTACTCTTAGAAGGTGAGGCGGTAAACTTGCTTGCTCTCATGTTTATGGTATTTTTTATTATGTGGCCTTGATCTACTAAAAAACAATCCTGGAGAAGAAATTTTGCAACTGCAATTGAATAAGCACATGCTTTGTTTTTCAAGTCTGTGAATCACAATTAAGAAAGTTAAATGGATTTGATCTTACAAACTCAGCTGAACAGTGCAGAGAATGATCTAAGCTAAATGAACCAAGCTTCTATAGAGCAATATTTCTAGGCACTAGAATTCTTGGGAAAGAAGTCCAGAAAATGAATTGCGCCTTGCTAACATCGAGCCCATCACTCAGTAGTTCTCTTCATCATCATGGATATCAGCTGCTTTATGCATTTCACTGCTGGCTTCCCTGTTAAACATTTTTGCATTAAACATAAGTCTCCTTACTTTTCTTGCAAAGGGCTTTTATAGCTTGAGCGTGTCACATCATCTCTTCCTAATATTTGAAAGTGATTCCATGCTTTAGATCACGTGGCTGTGTTCTGTACCACAAACTACTGGTATGTGATCCACACATGAGTTTTCTGCAAGATGCTTCTCTGCAGTATTATAAAATACCACAAAAATTAACAATGTATTTAAAGCTCTTCTATAGAGGTCGGCACACAGTAATTTGCAGTTGAGCTACCTTGGAACCAAGTTTGTTCAGAATGGCCTATTAAACAAGCCTATACCCTTCCTCATTGCTACCATTATGATAAGAAAGGTTATACTTTTTCATATGGTTTCAAAATTTCATATGGTCAAGGTAGGGTATTCTTTCCACTTTTTTTTTGGAAAGTCCTTTTGTTGCCTTTTTTTTTTTCCTCTTCCCACACTTCTTTTTCAGGGTATGTATGTTGAGGGATTTCCCCCCCCCCCCCCCACACACACACACACACGCACACATCAAATTAAGGAATGCAAATGCTAGTTTATATTAGCCTATAAAATATACTGCTACTTCAGACCTTAAAATTTCCTAGGCCTAAGGTGCTAGTTTTGTATACACAAACACATTGGACATCTAGGAATTATGGTATAAAGAATGTTCAAAACCACAGCTTTGCATGCTAATTAATTTGTGCTGTTAATTATTAAACTAGTCTTCATGCTAACAGAGTGTGGCATGATCTTGGCAGAATTATCTTGATGGCCTTAGGGATGGAGTGGGAATTAGCTCTGTAACCTCCATAAACTTGGTCCAGATCTGAGTACCTCTGTGGAGAATAAACACAAGTTATACAGGAGGCTGGAAGTGATAGATGGATTTAAAATAAAGGGACAGGGGAAGGAATCAGATAAGAGACTTCACATTCACTTCCCTATAAAACCTGAGCTGTACTGTGTAATGTAGAACTGAAACCTATAACTCCATGGTCTATAGGTGAGAGGCTATTTTTAGTAAAACATGCTAAGAAGTTTCTTATTATAAAACAGAACTAGAATAGTTTGAATCTTAATTGCTGTGTCTTAAACACATTATCAAAATATGTTTTATATGTTAACTGTAAGCTCTAACATTTCTTTCTTTAGTGAAATCTCAGATGCTGAGTTTCTCCTTCAGGAGTCCTTACACTATGAAGCTTTTTTGATGGAGCTGTCTCCAAAAGAATGGCAAGAACAGCAAAAAGCAAAGAGAATGGAAGTAAGAGCAGAAAAACTCAAGGAAGAAGAGAAAAAGAAGAAAGAGTTAATTACATGTCAGTTCAGTCTACAAGAAAAGGATGCACAAAACTCAAAACCTCCTCCAGGCTGGACAAAGCCAACTACAATGTATGTTTCCTCCCCTTTGTTTAGGCAAATGTGTCCCCAAAAATGCAAGCAAAATCTAAAAAAAAGTGACTAAACCTGTGAGGGGAAAGGTGGTAGAAAGCAGACAACAACCTAGGAGGCCCCACAGCCTCTTCTCTTTCCCTTCTTTTCTTCTTTTTCTAGGTAGCCCCCAGGTGATCCTTCTATCCCTACATCTCTTTACCTTCACCAGGTGATCCTTTTTAACATCTAATGGTTGGCCTCAGAAAATCCTTTAATTCATCAAGTAATCAGATATCATTATTTTCATCCCTAGCCAACCTTGCTTCCTGTTCCTCTGTATAAACCTATATTTAAATCTATGTAGACTTCCAAAAGTGAGGGAGAAGGGAAGAAAAAGTCTTGGATTAAGAGTTCTTTCACATCAATGTACCTCTGACAGAAGAGATTTTATTTTAGGCTGCATATTTTGTTACTTCTGAGTTCAGTTGCTTCTATTGTAAGGTTTTTTGAAAATATCTGCTTGCTTTTTTTAAAAATCTTTCCTGGGAGAAAAAAAAAACTTAAAATTGCAGCCAGTAAACTTTATTATCTGGAAAACAGAACACAGGAATCCACCTTTTTTTTTTTTTTTTAATATCAAGTTTCAGCCTAGGCTGTGGTACTAGTTTGGCTTGTGAATTTATATATATTCTTTATAATTCTTAGTAAGGAGTGTGGTCTGAACATCTCCTTTGCTTCTATCATCTACTCTATTCTGCTCACTCACTGACTCTCCGCCTCTCCCAGTTATCATTCTAAACTCTGATATTTGACCTAGTCCACAAACACTCAGCATTTTTTTTTTTTTTTCTTTCACACGTCTTCTGTAATTTTGAGGTAAGCTTTGCCCATATTTAGGTCATGGTAGTTAAAATAAAAGATATCATTTATGCTTCTCTCTGTAACCACACAGAATGGTTTAACTGCATTAAGAGTTTTTGTGAAATGAAGAACAATATTCACAAAGTTTAGATCAGATTGTTGACTAAAGAGCTGCCACAGATCTTAATAATGTAATCCCAAATAAAATTTAAGACTGAATTAAGCTAGACCACTACAAGTTTCTTTGGTGTGTATGTCTGTAGCAAAAGAACATTTCCCATACATATTATTTTTATACTACTTGTATCAGATTAGATCATTTGATTAGTTCATTCAGCATAGAGATTACATTTTTATATTTTTCACATACTTTATAAAAAATCAGAACATTATAGAACATACAGCTACCTTTGTTGTCACTTTGAACACATTTATTGTGTGAAGATGTTGCAGTTCTGTTTATATCTTCAGCCAGAATGCAAACATCAAAGCAGAAAGAGAAATCTGTGGCAATCACAAAGAAGAGTGCAGAATACAAGAAGAAAACATTTGCTACCTGTGAGACTGGTCCACAAAAGACCATTTTCCCCACTGTTAGAGGTATGAATTCTGGCTGTTAAATTAGTTCACTGAGAAAGTCAAACCCTGGTATACATTTATAGTTTACAACAGCATTTATTGGCAAATCAAGAAATTATTTCTGTTTATTAAGTGTGTGTATACTGAATGAGAGAAAGTTATAGAAGGACTGAAATATGCCTCTGCATGAATGTGCCTGTCTCCCAGTGTTTTGAAGAAAAGGGAGAAAGGGTACTGATAGGCAAATGTGTATTTGCTTAAAAATATATCATTTTCTCTCTTGTTTTGAAGAAGATGACCCCAATTCTTTTAAGCTAGGACTAGAAGAAGGAGTGGAAGCATGGACTGAATGTAGATCCGAATCAAGTGATAGCAGAGCATCACCAAGGTAAAATACGAGGAGCAATCCTTTACACTTCCTGTTTGCTTTCTTCATCTATGAATATATAAAGAGGAAAAAAATATGCTAAAGGGAACAAATCCTCCAACAAATTTGTTTTTCTTATTTATCTTAAGCAGGGTGTATATTGGAATTCTTCTCTCTTCTTTTACAAGAGGCTGTTGGCGAGTCAAAGCCAGACAGTGAGCGTGGTGTAAACTTACATGCTCTTCTGCCTGCCATTTCCTTAAGTTCTGAGCATTAGTATCTATTTATGAGAAGAAAACAACTTCATTATCTATCTCTTGACTATGGTTGCATTTCAGATCAAGATGTCTTGCAGGTGAACGGTGTGTCTTACTGCAGTCATTTACCACAGAAGTAGACTTGAAAATGCTTACCACAGAAAGACTGGACTTGGGTCAGGATTATGTGAAACTATCTTTGAAGCTCCTGGTGCAGTCAGTTAAACAGCTGCCAGTTTGCAGTTAGGACTCCAAGAGTTCCTCAGAAGGCAGAGCAATCATTACAAAGAATAAGTGAAGAGATGATGGGAAAAACAGGATGGAAGAGTGTAAAGAAACAGCAGCATTATTGTTAAATGTGTTGTTCATTTTTGTCTTCTCACACTATCTCGGAAGTAGCAGATATCACTGTTCTACCCAGCCATTTCACATAAGACTGCTTCTTAGCTGTGCAAGTTTACTATGTACTTACTAATTGCTGTGAGAGCTACGCTATAACAAGCATAGCAGTTTTACAAGATGAAGATGGAAGCCTTATCTGTACCTTGATTTGGTTTTTAATTACGTGCTGGACCCTGTTTGAGGACTGTCTTGTCTCGAAGGTTATATTTTAACTAATGAGATAAATGATGGCTCGACCTCAAGAACTAATATATTTTTCTCTTTTTAGTAGATGGGAAAATAGGATGGACAGTGTAGTAGCATACACCTTGCCTGTGGAGGATGCGGACTGTGATGTGGTAACGAAATGATACTTTTTGATGTGTTGCTTTTCTTCTATTCATTTTGCAGCAGCCTAGGGCAAAAATGTTGGAGGGGGGGAGCACCAGAGTGCACGGCTGCAGCTGCTCTGTAGTGCCCTAGCACGAGGGCAAGTCCAGCCTGCTTCCTAATTTCCACACCTGATGTTTGTGTAATGTTTTAAACTTTATAAGAAAGATATTTTCATGCATCTGAGGCTATGAAACATGTTACTTTCTGGCCAATAGTTACTACGTATTTTTACTCTTTCTGCCTTAGGTGCCAGAGATATATTTCACTGATCCAAAACAGTTACTTCAGATTTTCAGTGATCTAGAGGAACAGAACCTTGCATTGATTCAGACTATTCAAGACTTAGGAGAAACAGTGGATGAAATTGAACATACAATCAGTGCTATAAAGGAAAAAATGTAAGATTTTGTTTGTCTGCATATTGGAAAACCCTATTAGAAAATCAAAATGTAGCTAATTAGGTTGTCTTTTGGATTCATGGCAGATAGGCAGTGAATCTTATCTGTGTTTTTTATGCATTTCGACTGTGATATCTAAAGTCTACAAATTCTTGCTTATTTTCTAGTGGAGTGGAGAAGAAGGATTTTAGGTGACCAACTGCCCAGCTTATTGTCAGTGGAGAATCTCAAGGGTTGGGGGACTGGACTACAAGTTTCAAATACATTATAGTGGAAGTGTGTTTATACTTGTTCTGTTCTCTCAAGGATAGGAGATCCTTTTTTGCTTCCTGCCTTAAAGAGCTACTATGTAATGACTGATTTCTAGCATTTTAGTAGCTTCTCTGAAAGATCTGGGTAAACTGCTGATTGATCTTACTACACAAATGGATCTGCCAGTGTGAAGAGTGAGATTTCCATTTGTTTTTACCACAGAGCTGACAAAATAAGGATCCTGGCTAGACACAAGGAAGTGCTAGAAGCAGCCTGTGTTAAAGAAGAAGAAAAAAGCATCCAGTTGGCACTAAAGACTAAGATGTTTTCTGTTGGAGAGTTTAGTTCAGAAATCCAGGTATTTTTTTTTTCAAAGCATATTTCAAAACAACAAATTCTAGGTTCACAGGTTTAGAAACAAATTCTGGGCTCCCACAACTTTTATTAAACCCAGACTATTGACTTATAACTTCCACCTTCCCAGATACTTAATTATATATCACCAAATACCTAGTTCACCGTGTGCTCCTACAATTTTTGGCAGGCTGAAGATACGCTGCTTATACCAAATTCTACACCCATGTAATAGCACCCAGGAGGTTCAAGGGAAATTCCAGCAGTGAAAGGGAATCACATGAACTATGACCAGAAAGTTGGCTTGTCAAAAGGAGCCTTTAGAAAGGCTTGGAAGTCCCTCTAGGACATTTTTCAGTTATTCATGGGCCTTGGCCTGAAAGTGATCGTGAAGCAATCATCACATAAGCTGAGGGTAATGGCAAGGATAGGACAACTCTCCCTCTCCCCTTGCGCCGCTACACAATTTTCCACCATTTTGATGATGCCCTTTGAGTCATATAAAAAGTTGAGGTCTCATATACCAGATTTTTCTCAAAATCAATTTATGTTTTCTTCCACAAGCTTTATTTTAATTACAGTGAAACCAGGTTAATTGCCCTAAATGTCCAAAATTCTCCAGCCTTCTGCCTGAAGTCATCCTTCTTAAGGTAGTATGTGCAGCAGTATATTTATTAGGTTCTCTAGTCTAGCTGGAACAGAGACCATTTTGTTAGCACACAGGCACTTCTCAGCTGGTTCTCTGAGGAATACTGTTATGTTCGAACATCTTCTGTTAGAGGAAACCCACAGCGAGGCAGCTCCTTCTGGCCTGGCAAACTTTAAAGTTTCATTTTAGAGGAAGTATCACAGCCTTTCTGTCAGCTATGTTCCTGTTCAGTGTAGGGCAAACTACTGTTTAGCAAAATGCACAGTCACCTGCTGCTGATGTATGAAGGTGTCTGTCACACCTGTGGTAAGCGCACATCAGAACTGCATCCTGCCCTGCCATTTTTATGGGATTTTCACGAGTAGAAATGCTACTTTTCCTATACTTCAATATATTATCATGAATTTGTTTTTACTTTAAGGACAAAATGCTGAATATGCTTAATAAAAAGATTGCAGAAGTATATAAATGTAGTGTTGGAAGAGAAAGGACAACAAATCTTAGTTCAATTCAGATGCTGAAAAAGATTGAGGATCGAATAGAAGAACTGTGTGACTTGATGGAAACAATCCCAAGTGAAATTATTGAACAAGCTGAGAAAAGAAAGATGAGAGAGAGAAGGAAAAGGTAAGATATCCAATCTGCATGAAATTTGCATAGTGCCATCTGGTTTATTCTTTTGTTGTCTCAGTTAAGTTGCCCAGTAAAAGCTGATGGTTGGGTTTTTGTCCTCTAAACCATTTCTCCCCTCAGTATAGTATAAACCTTATATATGTTATATGCTTGACTACTAGCTAGTATGTAGTTGAAAGTAACATATGCATGGCTTTTAGAAAAATCATCAGTTGATTTTACTTTAGGCAAAATAGAAATTTCCTTTTCATTTTACAATACCAAATACAGTTGGGTTCCAATCTACAGGACAGTTCTCTAAGCACAATGGTCCTGTATGTAATAATATATTTTTTAAAATAGCTGTTGGGAAAAAAAAAAACACTCAAACCATACTATTTATCTATTAAAATGTGTTAAAACTGTACTTTGCATTTGCTTAAAAAATAATTCCCCATGCTTACAAATTACAATTGGCCAGAAGAGCAAATAATTTAATGTGATGATCACTCGGTTTCGGAGAAACTTAATGTATACTTCTCTGTGCTAAACAATTGCAGAAATATTTTTCTAATACCATGCTAGTATTAAGTAGCTCCAGTTACATTATTGTATTATGCAAAAATAATAAAGATTTAATCTCCATTTGTTCTATATCATGGGTTTCACACTACCGGCTTTTAGTTTGTAATATTTACTATTGTAATTCTTTGCAACTGTTGTGACAGAAATTTAAGATCTGCTTTTTATAGTGTACATCAGATGCCTCTTTTGAGAGGTCATGCATAAATGTAACCTTTAGTATTTTGAGTATTTTGATTCATTTCTCAACTCTGCTAAGGTGTTTGAAAACAGAAGCCAACCCTTCCTGACCAACTCCCATTTCAAAAATAACGCTTACTATCTCTCAAGTTGACACAACTTCTTCCTTTTAAAAATTGCAAGCTTTTTCCATCTTATTGCTTCCTTATGAGTTTCTCAGGCATTTCCTCTTCCCTGTCCACTGCAGGTTACGAGAAGAAAAATTGAGACAAGAAAAGGAACTTCAGATAGAACGCCTGAAGTCTTCTCTACAGAGAGCTATTGCAGAACCAAAGAAAAAGGTTTGTTCTTAACCTAATCTTTCTGTGTTTCGTGATGACAGGTTATTAACTACAGAGTCAGTACAAATGCTTTTTTTCTTAATAATGAATCTACAGCCATACTTCAAGCTTGCTTCGTGACTCAAAGCAGCAGTGTTTCTTAGAGACACTGTGGTATAACAGATCTCCAAATCTTATCCTCTGTGGAAGCTTCCAAGTGATTTAGAAAAAGATTTAAAGTTAAAGCACATTTTAACAGCAGTATGTACATACTGTGAAGCACACACTTTGCTGTATTGTTCTGTTTCAGATGGGAAGACGACTGGTATTTCGTTCACAACCTTCAGTCATTAAAACAAAGAAGGCAGCCAAAGCTGAGGTCCCTGAAAATACTGATGATGACTTACAGTTTTTCATTTAGAGCTTCCACTTCCTTTCTACTCAAAATGGGGTTAAGACAGCATTTAGAACTGCTCAACCACTTGTGAGTAAAGGGACTCGCTACGAAATCATCAGTATGCTACAGCAGGCCATTATTCTACAGCCTGTTTTATTACCATTAGAGAGAGAAGAGGCTATTCCTGCTGCTCCTTCACTTAGCAGAGAACAGCAGCAGCAGAAAGACCCATGGACAGAGGGTGAGCAGTTCTTCATCTTCCATTCCCTACTAGTTTTTCCAATTTTAAGTTGCATTATTATTCTCTTCCTCCAGCATTAGTTGTTTAGATGCCATTAAGTTATTAGAAATGATTTAAGTGTTAGCTTTCCCTGTATGTAGAACAAGAAGTAAACACTGTACTACAAAGTTGTGGAAAATAAAAGACAAAAAAAAAAAAAAAAAAAAAAAGGTTTATTTCCAGATATACAAAACACCTATTCCCTCATTTCTCCGTCTTCTTCCTCTTCTTCCACACCTCTGATGTACAAAACGTTATTGCACCTATGAACAGAATAATAAAACAACTGTTAGCCAAGGATCCATTTGTTTTACTTTTAGCCACATACACACTGTTAAGCATTTTCCAAACTTTGCAAGAGCCAACTTCTGTTTATGAAGTTGTGACTGTTCACCTTGTACTACTTTTCCTTGGAGTTCATTGTAATTGCAGGAAAATTGTGTCTTCAAAAGTATTAACCAATTAACAGCACAGTACAAGGTTATTTTACTTCTGCATTAAGGTATAGTCTAGCTTAATGCTCAAACATGTAAAATTATCAATGCATAAGATACTGTCTTAATGCCAACAGATTAGTAGATCTACAATAGCCTGGCTCTTAGCTACTGAAAAGAGGGATCATAAATACTTCTTTACAAGTATTTCTTCTAAATGGTTTTCCTCCCTTCAGGAGGAATCTTCACATAAGAGTTAAGAGTCTTTGCCCAAGAACTGTGTTAAACAGTTACAATTGTGGCATGCATTTAGACAGGAGGCAGAGTATCAAAACCCTATGAGTTTCAGCACCAGAGACACAAAGACACGTGGAGGGGCGCAGGGCCCACCCACCACGGTACCTTATCAGGACTTCGCCGAGGTGCCCAGACAGCGCGCCGTCTATGTACTCCTCCGTGTTGGCGAGCTGAGGGAGACGGGCAGCAGCCGTTAGAGCGAGCGCGCACAAACTCCCCCGCTCCCGCCGCGCGCCCGGGGCCGCCGCTCACCTGCATGTTCATGTAGCCGTCCACGGAGACGAGATAGCCCTTGTACTCCATGCCCCACTTGAGCTTCACCATCACCGGCTTCCCCGTGAGCCCGTTCAGGAAGGGCTTGGGGTTCAGCGGCAGGCTCTGCCGGAGGGAACACCCGTCAGCGCGGCCCGCCCCCGCCCGTTAACGGCCGCCCCCTCGCACCGCTAACTGTCGCCGCCCGGCCCGCCCCCGCCCGTTAACGGTCACCGCCCGGCCCGGCCCGGCCCCGCCCGTTAACGGCCGCCGCAGCCCTCACCATGGCGC